>ML806935.1:187591-200234 GCA_009831015.1 Picea engelmannii | reverse complement strand
AAATTATTTTAATGACCATAAAAGATCACTCGGATTGCAATTCTAACTATTGTGTGACTCAGAAGCAAAGTGTACAGATGTTATTCTCCTTAGGGAAAAACGTATAGTAAAATAACCTAAAGACGCACAGCAATGCAATGAAAACTCTCTGTATAGAGCATAGCAATTTCATTTAAAAACGTACAACCAAATTATAAAAGAAAGACGCACATAAATGTATGGTTCTGCCATCTTAATATGGATAGACGTACAACAATATGCATTAAAATGTGCAGAGAAAATGCAAGGAAAACCCAATAGGGACGCACTAAGACAAAATAAACATGTCTTTCTCCAAAACACCAAGGCAGAGATAAAATATGCTCTGATACCAAATGTTAGTTTTAACTCGATTCTAAAATATGCGGAATAAAAACTTCTTCAAAAGAATCTAAATTTAGATGCCAAATGGATCATACCTCCGGCCATTGATGTTGCTTGAGTTTGACTAATTGTTGTAGAAGTTTTCCCAGTTCCACACTAATTTTGCTTTCAGTATGGCACTTCCAAGCTCTGCTCACTCTGATTGATGGTGTAAGACTGAAGGGAATTGATTGAATTTAGCAAGCTTGGAGACCAAACAGAAGTCTTTATAGCCAAGCTTCCATAAGCTTCTTTTGGCTATGTGTTAATTGTTCCACATTAATTTAGTTAGAGAACCGTAGATGGAGTAATGGACCATTCCAAAAGCTCCCAAACGAGAAAACGGTTCCAGTTGGTTTCCAAACGAGCTGTGGCAATTGAGTAACAGTTCAGGTTGGTTTCTGAATGAACTGTCGGCGGTTTAAACAGTTAAGGGAACAGTGATTCAATACAGTTAAGGCGGTTCCGGTAGGTTGGTTTCCGAATGAGCTCCAGCGGTTCAATACGGTTATAGGGGCTTACATAAACTTCTTATTAAGAAAATCTTTTATTAAAAAAATTATATATAAACTTCTTATTAAGAAAACCTTTTATTAAAAAAATTATATATAAACTTCTTATTAAGAAAACCTTTTATTAAAAAAATTATATATAAAGTTATTAATAATTATACAACTGGCCTTTTTAAGTATAATTTTGATTGCATAAAGAAAACTTTAGCCACTAACTCTATTATAAATATTTTCTTGTTTTAAAATTTATAAATTTCTTATAAAAATAAGTGTCTTCTTAAAGCTGACATATAAGCCATTAATAATTATATCTTTCAACTAAGAAACATGTCTGCTGGCTGTGGGGTTCGAACCCACGCGCACTTATGTGCAGAAGATCTTAAGTCTTCCCCCTTAACCACTCGGGCAAACCAGCTTCATGTAATTTTTGAACCATTTTTCTATTGGAGGAATTACGGCCTTCGCTTTTATTTTCATCCATTGTTATTCATATGCGCCAGTATGGAGTTGTGTGTGCAATGTATAAAATCCAGATTATTATTCAATCCTCGCTGCCTTCGCTTCTCTTCTCGCGGCACTAGACTTCGCTACAATTTATTTCTCCACGTATTATCAATACCCATTTTAGAAAACTGTAGCTTGATAGACAATTCCTTTCATAGATCGTTGAAATTTTCTATTAATATTGCTATGCATTTTGGTTTCGGTGTGAGAGGCCGCGAGTCCGATTCTTGTAATGCCCTAAGCCTTTAAATTTGTTTATAAATTAGCAAATGCTATTCCGAAAAATGTCAACAATAACATAATCGAAATAAAACTTACTTTCATGTTTCTTCGAGCCCTTGCACTAAATAAATAGGCATAAATAAAACCCATAAATCTTTTATGGTTTCTCTATTTCTACTTGTTGAAAATTATTGGTAGGTTATTCACTACCACGGCTCTACTCCACTACAGTATTACGATATTCTTTGCTATACTACAACACTGTAATATTCTCTCATCTACTGCAGCACTGTAATATTCTCTATTTTATTGTAACATTGTTAGATATATAACACACATGTGCCAACATTCTCTCACTTATCATATACCTTGCAAGGGTACACGGGAGAATGCATCATACTATGAGCTATTTACTAGGGCCCATAAGGCCCATAGACTCACAACATGACTTGAATTTACCTGTGCTCATTGGTTTGGTTAATGCATCTGCAACATTGTGTAAGGTGTCAACTTTCTCTAGTATCACCTTTCCATCATCTACCATGTCCCTAAGGAAATGGTACTGGATATCTATATGCTGTGTCTTTGCATGAAAGGTTGGGTTCTTAGCTAAGTAAATGGCATCCTTACTATCACATTGAACTCTAATAGCTCTTTGACTTAACCATATTTCTGAATAGAGTTTCATAAGCTAAATGGCCTCCTCACAGGCATGGGTAACTGGAGCACATAAACACCGTAATACATAAAAAACAATATACAGTTCTATACATGCACACAGACATAGAAGGAGCTAGAAGAGAGAAGTAGCAATGGAGCCAACAATACGTAGCTTTTTGTTAGAATAATGAAGAAACATCTAGAATCTATTAAAATAGAATATTGTTTAGATTTTGTTTTCATTGGTACGGAGATCAAGGTTGAAGGTGGTTTGAGATTCACTTAGATAGGAATAAGATTTAATTTACTCACAAACTATAAATGTAATTGATTTCTTCTTAATGTAAGCTTTGTGAGCATCGTCTCACTTGTGTGTGGTTTATTTCTAAGTTTGTATATGGTATCAGAGCTGAGGTTGATAAAGTATGAGGAACTGCACCACTTTCAGTTCAGTAAAGAGAGTCGACCCGCCATCGTTTGTGAAGACGTTTGTCATCGTTGTTGGAGTTTGCAATTGTTATTGGAGATAGCGCTGAGACTGCTATCTGGAGTGACTGTGTGGGACTGTGTGCTACGTGCCCTCTAGCTGCGTGTTGTAGCTGCTATTTGCTCTGTGAAAAGCGTTGCTTGTTCCTTCACTCCCTGCTGCATTCATGACCTGTGTGATGTCTACTGCAATCACAGGTTAGAGTATGTGCTATCTGCGTGGAGTATTTCGTTGTTGTTGCATGCGTGGAGTTTAGTGGAGCGTTATTGTTGTTGCTTGTTGTTGTGTAATTGTTGCCCCTTAGTGTAATCATTGTATTCGCCATCCCTCGACCTTTCGTTGTATAGTTGGTGTATCCGTTGGAGCTGGAGCTAGTGTATTCACTGGAGTTGTTCATCGACTGGTGTAGTTGTCGTCCCTCTAGTGCTGGAGTGTGGAGTGTGAAGGGAGCTACACGTTGGAGTGTGGTTGGGTTCACTATATGCTATGGAGAGCCACCGCAGCCTGCCACCAAGCCCGCGTGAAAGCCCACGTGAAGGTGTGATTCCCTCCTCACGCGATCTAGTTTATATCCCTCCTGGTTGATATGCGATCAGACAACATATCCCTCATTTGATCAGACAGCAGATCCATCCTCGACTTGATATCACCATTCGAGTTGTGTTCGCACCTATTGTGCGTGTTCAGTATTTTCAATTCGGTTCAGTATTTGCAATTTGGTATTTGATTGAATCTAATCGTTTGAGATTGTTGAAAAGGAGCTGGTCTGCAGCAGAGAAGTAGCCTGCAAGGTATCAGTCAGTTCTTTTTTTCTTCTTTAAATTGTCTAATAATGTTTGAATTATTTGATTGAAGAAAATGGAAAATCCTCTAGTTGATTCATATTTAAATGAGTCTACTAAACTTGATGGCGAGAATTATGTAAACTGAAAGTTTAAGTTGACCACTATTCTCTAGGCATATAGCCTACCGACGATTGTAAAAGGTGATAGCCCAAACCCACTATTGTTGCCTTGATTCCAGATTGGGATAGGCGAGAGATGAAAGCGAAAGACAAAATTATTCCTCATATAAGGGACTGTTAAAATTTCAAAGAGATGTGACACGTTCTCAAAGGTTTGTACAAAACCTCTTATGCAAACCAGATCTTATTTTTAAAAACTAAGCTATTATCTATCAAAATGGAAGCCAATGAAAGCATAAGTAATTTTGTTTCTAGAATTAAAGATTTAAGTGATAAGTTGGGTGACATTGGTGAAAAGGTTTCTAGTAATGACTTAGTAACAATTGCTTTGAAGGGTTTAGTGCAAGATTATAAAGTCTTTATTTTAACACTCTCAGCTAGACCAACACCCCCTAATTTTGATGAATTGGTTGGTATTCTTCTTCAAGAGGAAGAAAGAATGAAGAACTATGATCAAGACTCAAGTGGCTCGCATTTGGCTTTAATTGCAAAAGGTAAAAGATCATACCGAGGTAAACCGTGGGACAAGAATAGAGGTTGGTTTCAAGCAAAGAAGAAAGGTATGACACATCTTGATTCTTATGTTAAGAGAAATGTTGAATGTGAATATTGTGGAAAACCTGGACATCTTGTTATAGATTGCTATAGAAGAAAGAATCATGAATCAAATCAGAGATATAAAAGGCATAATGGAAATTATGTGCATAAAGACACTTCAGTCAATGATGGATTTTAAAATATTAAGTTGTTTATTTCTGAAGTTGTGTTGTCTGCTGAAATTGATGATGAGAATGCATGGTTCATAGATTCTGGAGCATCAACTCATATGACCTGTAATAGAGAATGGTATGGTGAATATTATGAGAAACTTGATGGCACACACATTTACTTAGGAGATAACATATCACATAAAGTCCAAGGCTATGGAGTAATAAGTGTGAACTTACCTAATGGAAAATTGAGACGGATTCATAATGTGATGTATGTTCCTGGTATTCAAAATAATTTGATATTTGTTTCAACTATCATTTATAATAATCTAAAAGTGGAATTTGGTAAGTTGAGGTGTGTTGTGAAAGATATCCAGAATCACTATAGGGTTGTTTCCACAGGTACCACGGTTGGTGGATTGTACAATTTGGATGTGACAATGAACTGTCATGTTGCATTGACATCCACAACAATGTCAACAGAAGAGTTATAGCACCACATGTATGGGCACCTAAATTACAATGATTTGATATTGTTGCAAAGAAAAACTATGGTAGAAGGTCTTCTTGTTATGAAGAATGATCATTTTCCATGTGAAGCATGTGCACTTGGTAAGCAACATAGAGAGGAGTTTCCCATTCATACAAAGAAAAGACAAATAGATATTCTTGAATTAATTCATATTGATGTATGCGGACCTATGCAAACTAGTCACTTGGTGGTGCTTCCTACTTTCTTATTTTTGTTGATGATAGATCTAGATATACATGGGTCTATTTCATAAGGAGAAAAAGTGATGTATTTGAGTACTTTAAATAATTCAGAACTATGACTGAAAAATAGACAGGCAAATGTATTAAAGTTCTCGGATCTGATCAAGGTGGTGAATATACATCAGGTGCATTTAAAAGTTATTGTAAATTTCATGGGATCCAACAACAATTTACAGTACCTCATACACCTTAGAAAAATGGTGTTGCTGAGAGGAGGAACAAAACACTGGTGGAGTATGCTCGCAGTATGCTTCAAGGTTAAACAATTTCTAATGGTTTTTGGGAAGAATTCGTAGCTCACATATATTACACTTATAATATATGTGAGCTCACATATAATACTGTTGTTTATTTAAATAATCGAAGTCCAACTAATAGATTAGATTTCCAAACTCCTTTTGAGATTCTTTATGGTTATAAACCTGATGTCAGTCATTTAAGAGTTTTTGGATCCGTTGCATTTGCACATATTCCAAAGGATGAGAAAAGAAAACTTGATGCAAAGTCAATCAAGTGTGTTTTATTGGGTATTGTATTGATCAAAAAGAATACAAATTGTTTGATCCTAGTTCACATAAATTGTTTGCAAGTAGAGATGTGATGTTTCATGAGAATGCAAATAGAGTTGATACAATGAATGATGTAGATGTTTGGCATAATGATAGTGATGAACATGTCAAAATAGATTCAATGGTTAAACAAGAACATGAACAAGTACAGGTTCGAGATCCACTTAGATAGTAGTAAGATATAATCTACTCACAAACTATAAATGTAATTGATTTCTATTCTTAATGTAAGCTTTGTGAGCATCGTCTCACTTGTGTGTGGTTTATTTCTAAGTTTTTATACCTTTATTATATGAGATCACGCACCACTTACTTTGATACATTTATGATCACATGTTTTTATACCTTGCTTTGGTCGGTCAGGTAGTTAGACAGTTTTGTAACTACCTTGGTCAGTGGACTCGACCCAACTGTTAACCAACTCAACTTCATGGTCAACTCATACTCAAAGTCGACTAGTCAACTAGGCCCTCCAACATCTCCCCCACCCTTGAATCCTTATTTCTCCCGAAGAAGAGGAAGATTGGAATCACTATTAAAAAAATTGTAGACTGAAAAGTTTACATAATCAATGTATTACAAAATTTTATGGTGCCAGTAATTTTACAAATCAAAATATTTAGAGTTGTGTTGTCTGAGAAATTTTTGGTGGTGTCGGAGTTGATTGAGTGGGAACTATTAATGGTGTTGCAGAGGCTAGGGGTGATTGTTTTTGTGTGTCCAGTGTCGGTTCCTATGGTAGCTCTGGCTGGTCAAATGATGTTTCCTCTTGTTGTGTTTTGTTTTCTCTTGTTGCTCTAAGTTGTGTTGTCCAGTTGGATGGTTCTCATGTTATAGTTTTTCTTGGTGCTTGTTCTTCAGTGGCAAGTGGTCGAGAAAACATTTGCTTGGGATAAAAAATGAAACTCTTGGACTAGGTGGAGAAGCGATCGACCTCTATACATGTGGGGTAGGGGTGCTTTTTGTTGGTTTTGTGTAGAGTTGATAAATGTGTGGCCCGATCCGTTGAAGCCAAGTTTTGAAATATGTCCACTCTTATACTACGCATCTTGCCTTCAAGTATACTGCCTTCCTTTGAACTACATAGTCTAACTTTTCCATAATGGAAACATTATGACCAGCTTCCAAGTCTGGGTTGTACTTTTCCTATGTGTTGTGGACTTGTTTGATTGTGTCAACCAACTGCTTAGATGCAATGCATGCTTCAACCTGTGTTTTTTTCATGTCCTAAAACCATTGATGTTCCTGAGCTAGAAATTCTATTTCGATCCATTCTTTTTGTTCAATCTGTCTGGTCAATGCATCACAGGAACATGGGTCGGAAGTGATGTTTCTCATATTGGTCAGGTCCTCAACAAGGGCATGTTGAACCTTTAACCAGTTGCATGTATTAGCAAATCACATAGACCAATTGGTAAGGACAACGTTCATGTTGGATGCATGAGTATTTACTTCTTCTAGAGTAACCTTTGTCTCTGCAAATTTTTCATGTTATTTTTTAAGGATGGTTGATGTTGGTCAACTTTGAGCCTCTTATTTTCCTGGTGTAACTGTTGATTTTGGTTGACAAGGTTGTGAACTAATAGTTTCATGCAGTCAAGTCATTTTGTTGATGGTTCTTCAATATTCATGTCGATCTTACCATGGACTGTCTACCTGCATTATTTCCATGTGCTCTATTGTTTATCCTTTCTCGTTACTAGCATGGATGTACCCTTAAGTGATGCCCTCCATCTCTAGAGACTTTCTTTTTTGAATTCACGATATAATTCCATCATTCCGGCATCAAATATGGAATATGGGTGAAAAATTACCTTAGGGGCATATCTGGAGCCTTCTTCTAGTTGAAAGGTTGTAAATACTCGTGTTTTCTTCTTATTTTTCTATGTTCCTTTTTTGTGCCCTTTTGACTTCTTTCGTCGAGATTATTCTTTTGGTGTTGTTGTAGGTGGTTGAGATGAAGGTGTCATTGAAGTCACTTGTTTTGGTGTTGTAAATATTGAGGTCACTAGTGGGGGAAGGTTGGATGGATGAGTCTGTTGTTTCTCTTATCCCTACAATTAATCAGTGTGTTGATGTTCTTGTCCCTTTGACTGATTGGTCTATTGTTATTCTTTTTCATTCAGATGATGAGTCTATCATTCTCTTTGTCGTTGCGTATTTGTTTGAGTTGACTAGGCCAGTTGCGTTGGGGCAGTCGATTGTTGAGGGATAGCCGACTGTGTTGAATGTTCTTGGACAATGGGCATTGGGTCGATCGATAGTAAATTGTGTGTTAAGTCGATTGTCGATTGTTGGCCCTCGACCAAGTTTTGAGAGATCCTTGGTCAAGTTTGACCATTTTGGACTTCAATAGCTTGTCGAAGGAGGAGCACAAGACGAAGCATAGATCGTAGGATCTTGGCCCCTGTTTGGGTCCTTTTTGGGATTTGGGAATATGTAACGGGTATGGGAATGTCGACCCATGGGTTTATTTTGTAATATATAAATAGATGTCTAGGTGATGTAAGGAAATAGGGAAGAGGCATCTATGTGATGTTGTGCTAAGTGAAAGTGTGGCTTGTAAATGCTTTGTGCATACTGTGAGAGACTTGTAGAGCTAAGTGCAAGTGGTTGTAATAGACTGTGAACGGTTTTGTGTTGTAACGCAATGAAGGAGGATCTAGTGAGGCGCGCAGATCTCTTGTCCTATGCAGAGTAAGGTTTTTGTGGGTCTGCGCATGTATCTGATTGAAGAAGCTAATAAAGAAGAAGAGTTGGTGGATGTAGCCCCAGGGTGGGGGTGAACCACGTATATGTTGTGTTTCTCTTCTTTGTGTGATGTGTTGGTGTACTTATGTGTTATCTGCTAAGTGCTTGACATAGATAGATAGATAGATAGATATGTTTATACTTTGTGCTTATGATGAATCTGGATGCTAGATCTGACCTCTGTGAACTTGTTTAGTGCTTGAATCTGCTATATCTGATCTAATTCCTTATGCTAACTGCTTAGATACATTAGATTTGGGTGAATGTTGTGATGCTCTATTTTATCTGTGGAGTAGATAATGGTTAGATATTGATGAAGGTTTATTGTTGAATGATCTGTTAAATAATAGAATCACAAATCTGTGTCCCAACTAAGGTTGTAGACATCTGATTCCTGCAACCACCCCTTCCTCTACCTCGGGTGAGACTTCATTTGTTTCGTAGGTGTTGTCGAAAGGGTCGATAGTTAGGGTTTTTTTGGTGTGTTGTTGTAGCCTTGAACCCTGGGTCTTCCCCTTTGCCAACAAATGGTTATGTTGCAAGGACTGAAACTGTGATTGCTAGGAACTGAGGAAGAAGAAGCGTTGTGCAAAGATTTGATCTGAAATTGATAAATCTCCCTGCGTAGATCTGTTTCCCTAGTGCGCAGTATTTTGTTTGAGTTGTGAAGCTCTGTGCCAAAAAAAAGAGGTCAGATCTGAAGAAAAGAGGTAAGATTTGCAAGCTTTGTGCTCTAATAAAGGTAAGAATAGTGAAAATTTCTAGATCTGAAATCTATGTGCTCTGTAGAAGTAAGACAAGTGGAAAATTTTGTTTCTAAAGCATGGATCTATGTATGTTTGATAGATTGTGTCCTAGCTCGAAAACTAGGGTATTGGTAGATGAAAGAAGGTTTGACATGAGTAGATCTAATAAGAATAGTGAAAGATATGTTATACCTATGCATAGAAAGAATATTTGGACTAACAAATGGATGCAGGATCCTAGAAAGATTTTTTTGCAGGTTAGCTCCTACGATCCTAGTGCGCAATACAAAAAGGGTTGGGGATTAATTAAAAGAAAGAGAGGATTAACCCTCTGTTACAGTTGCAGAAAACTAGGACATCTTGCTAAGGAATGCCCTGGGAGAAGACCTAGTTGTCTTTGTTGTAAAGCTATGGACCATGAAGTATTGGATTTCCCTAGAATGATTGCCCTAGAGCATAAATATAATATTGATACCAAAGAAAGCTTAGTTTACTTGCCTCTTCGAGGGGGAAACTTCCAAATGACCATAGCTCTCTTAAAATAATCCTCAACAACTTACAATGGAGAGATGTATTCTTTAAATATTGTTCACAACCAAAAATACCACGGGCCAATACCATGGTTGATCCCTAACTAATTTATAGCACTCCACTAACCAACCTTCTAACTACTTGTGGTCTCAATAATGAGGGTTGACCACTTATTACAATGACAACTAACTAATGGCTAACTAAAAGGGGTTAGGGGCGAATCCTAACATGCCCTCCCCCTTCAAAAGCATCCTTGTCCTCAAGGTTGAAGATGTGGAAATTGTTGCAGGATGGAGGCTAGTTCCCAAGTTGTGTCCTCTGGAGATGTGTTCTTCCATTTGATCAACACTTCTTTGATAGTTCGGCCATGCAGGTGACGCTCTTGCATGTTGAGGACATATTCAAGTTGCAACCAAATGGAGCCTTATTTATCAAGTTCAGGTGGAATGGTTTGAACCCAACAATTCTGACCCACCACTTTCTTCAAACATGAAACATGGAACACCGGGTATATTTTGGAGGCAACTAGAAGTGCAAGTTTGTAGGAAACTGGACTAATGTGTTTGCGAATATAATAGCGGCCATAAAATTTGGGTGCCAAATTTTGGTGGCCTTGAACTTTGAATGATGTTTGCTTCTAAGGTTGGAGTATGAGAAACACCTAATCACCTTCTTGGAAAACCCTTTCGAAGCATTGTTGGTCAGCTTGTTGCTTCATACAATTTTGGGCCATGTGGAGTTTTTCCTTTAAAGTTGTGAGGGTAACTACCCTACCTTGCAACAACTTGTCAAGAGCCTAGACCTTTGATGTGCCCGGAAGATATGAAGTTATTGTAGGGGGTTGTTGGCCATACACCATTTCATATGGTGTCATTTTGGTGGTTGTATGATAAGAAGTGTTGTACCACCATTCTGTTAGTGGTAACCATTGCACCCACTGATGTTGTTGGTCGAAAAAAAAACAATGCAAGTAAGTTTCCAAACACTTATTGACCACTTCAGTTTGGCCATCTATCTTTGGGTGGTATGTTGTGCTCATGTTCAATTGTGTGCCCTGTAATTTGAACAATTCCTACCAAAAGGTGTTGGTGAAGGTCGGGTCACAGTCAGATATAATGGATGTCGGCATGCTTGCATCTTGAAAATATGATCAATGAAAACTTGTGCAACTAGGGTTGGCGTAAAAGGGTGTGGTAAGGCACAAAAATGTGCATACATGGAGAGGCGGTCAACCACTACCATTATCACTTTTTTTTACCCACTTTGGAAAGGCCCACTATAAAGTCCATGGAGATGTCAGTCCAAATAGAAGCTAGAATGGATAAACGTCGGAGGGCTCCTGGGATCTTGACAATGTCCCTTTTATGGCATTGAAAAATATCACATTCGGTGAAAAAGGTGAGGATATCCTTCTTCAAACCTTCCCAAAAACAATAGTGGCGAGCATAAGCATAGGTCTTTTGGAAGCCTAAGTGACCCGCGAGAGAAGAAGAATGCAACTCATTTAAGATCTAGGGCTTGAGTGTTGAATCTAGAGATAGAACCAAGTGATCCTTATATCTGAGTACATTGGCTTTCCAAGTATAGTCGGTGGGATAGTGTCATCTTGAAGGCGTTGAATTATCTGTGAGATTGTGGGATGGGTGAACCATTCACATCGAACTTCATCAATCCAATGGGGGATTGGTAATGATAGAGAAAAGAGGGAACCTTCATCTTCATATTTTCTAGACAATGCATCTACCACTACATTGTCGTTTCCTTTCTTATAGATGATCTCGTAATCATAGCCCAACATTTTGGACAACCACTTATTTTGTTATGGAGATGACAACATATGCTCGAGGAAATAATTGAGACTATGGTGATCGGTTTTAATATGAAATAAATGTCCCAATAGATATGTTCGCCAAGTGTGCACAACATGGAGAATGGCCATCATTTCCTTTTCATATGTATATTTTCCCAAATTGTGGCCACTCAAATCCTAGCTAGTGAAAGCAAGAGGTCGATTGTCTAGGGTGAGAACTACACCAATACTAGTTCCTGAAGCATCTGATTTGACCACAATTGTTTTGTTGAAATCAGTGACTGCTAAGACGGGGATAGTACACATGGCCTACTCCAAATACAAGAAGGTTTATTCGGCTATAGGGGTCCACTGAAATGCATTCTTCTTAAGAAGGCACGTCAATGGCCTAGCAATTTTGCCATAATGATGGACAAATTTCATGCAATATCCTGTGAGGACAAGGAAACCTCAGAGGCTTTTCAAGGTATTAAGACGTGGCCAATCCTACATGTCTTGAATCTTGTTTGGGTCCACGCGTACTCAATCACAGCTGACAATGTGTCCCAAGTATTTGACCTCACTTTCCCCAAAAGAACACTTGGACTTATTAACAAACAATCGATGGTCCCGTAACAATTGGAGTAGTTTGTCCACATGTTGAAGATAGGACTCCTAAGTGCGGTTGTAAATAAGAATGTCATCAAAGAAAACTAGAACAAACTTCCAAAGGTGGGGTTTCAAGAGTTTATTCATGAGACTTTGGAAGGTATATGGAGCATTGCAAAGCCCAAAAGGAATTATGAAGAACTCATAATGACCTTCATGAATTATGAAAGTGATCTACAGAATATTTGCTTCCTTCATCCTAATCTGGTGATAACTGTCAGGCTGCTAAATTGTAGCTTTTAAGTGTCCTGAATCACTAAATTGTCAAACCAGGGTTGGTATACTTCGAGCTGATACACAGTATGTGCAGGCAAGCGTCTAGTCTTTATTCGAATGCTATCCTAAAAATAAAG
>ML806935.1:177465-187491 GCA_009831015.1 Picea engelmannii | reverse complement strand
ACCTTAGGTGACCCCTTTGAGTGGGAAAGGGCTGTTGATTATAGCAAAAAGAGGGTCAAAAAGGGTGGTACTGGCATAGAGTTGGAGGTCAATGGTATGTAGTATGGGCATAGAACATAGTCAAAACCGGGGACCAACAATAACCAGAGTGGAGATCAAATTTGGTAAAGAAAAAATCACCATGGAGCTCATCCAACAGATCATCAATGACAGGAATGGGAAACTTATCCTTAATGGTCAATTTATTAAGGGCGCAAAAATCTGGACACATGCACCAAGAGCATTCCTTCTTTAGGACCATTACAATAGGGGAGGAGTATGCACTGGTACTTGGGCAAATTACCTCGACTTCCAATAATTTATGCACTATTTTTTCTATTTCATTTTTTTTATAAAAGGGGTACCTATAGGGGCGTACACTGGGGGGTTGACTGCCAGGAAGCAGAGGAATGTTGTGATCATGCTCACCCCAGGATGGGGGTAATTTTGTGCGTGTCTCAAAGACCCATTGGTGCTTGTCTAGGATGAGTTGCAGGTCGGGATGGATTGTGGGGGAGGGTGGTTCTTGTACCTAGATGGAATTAAATTGGGCAATCACCCCATGATGACCTTTCTTCAAGTGTTTTTCCATTCTATGAGATCTAATAAATTTTGGGGACCCAGCATGCAAGCCATGGAGAGTATAGATGTGAGCCTCTAGATTAAATTGCATATATAATTCCTGGTAATCCATGGTAATTGGTCCCAAAGTGTGCAACCATTCAACACCCAAGACAATATCACAACCACCTATTGCAATGGAAAACATGTGATTTTTCAGAGTATAATCACCCATTTGCAGTTTGACATTCTCATAGAGGCCCCCACATTTCATTGTACCACCATTAGCTATGAGAATTTGAAAATTTGAAACTGGCCGAATAAAAAAATTGGCATCCTTGGTGACTCTGCAATGAATAAAATTATGGGTGTTTTCGCTATCAATCAACACTATTATCGGTCGTTGTTTGATATAGCCTTTGATCTTTAATGTTTGTGGAGCAGAAATACCAGGAAGAGCATGGAGAGAGATGACAAGTTCATTCGGTTCCACAAGAGGTGCAAAGATGTTCAAGAGGGGCGGAGTGGGCTCAATATCCTCATAATTTGGGGCCTCATATGGAATTCAGTCCTCTGGCCCATAAATATGGAAGAACTTATGTTCACGAAATTTATGTCCTAGCGCATATGTGTCATCACCTTTTGAACATTTAAGGTTTGAGTGGGAGCAATTGTAGCCCCTAGACGAGGATAGTTGGGAACTGAAGAATGAAGGGGGTGTGCTTGAAGAATGTTCTCATCTTCCAATGCTAAGGTGTAAGCTTGCAACCAAGTAATAGGATTATGCATGCAAACATGAGCATGAATTTCCTCCTTTGATCCATTGATGAAACATTCAAGATAGAATTCATTAGATAAGCCCTCGATTTTGATAGGAAACTGTTGAAATGTTGCAATGAAATCGGTGACCAGTCCTGTTTGTTTAAGCTTGGTGAGGCACCCCAAATAATGAGATTATGATCAAAACATGCACAAACAACTTTGGTGAACATGTTCCAAGTGGGATGTCTTGGATAGCATTTCTTATGCCACTGCCACCATTTCCAGCATTCTTGATCTAAGTACAGAACGTCGACATTGAGTTTAGTATCATCATCCTGAATGTTATGTAGGGATAAGTAGTGTTCCAGTTGGGAGACCCACCCAGCTAGGTCAGATCCATCAAATTTATGCATCTACACCTTTGGAAGCTTATTCCAAGAGTTTGGAGAACCACAAGGAGAGTGGGAATTATGAGTACTCTCATAATGAGAAGAATGAAGGACTTTAGAGTGGTACTCATATTTCTTACCTGTGTCAAGCAATATTAGGTTTTTGGTAAGGGATTCCAGGTTGGTCTTGATGGTATCCATGTCTGGAAAATGATTCTTGAGTTGGTTAAGGTTCCCCAAGGTCTGTTTGATCTTGGAGACATTGCCATATAGTTGTTTTGCCTTAGTGTCCCACTCATCAGCAGTATGAGAGCGGGTGGCAGGGCACATTGTGATGGGATAAGTTGAAAATAACGGAGTCGGGAAGGAGATCAAGTCTAAAAAAGGCTTAAAATTCATAGGGATCATTGTG
Source organism: Picea engelmannii (assembly GCA_009831015.1). Lineage (NCBI taxonomy): Eukaryota > Viridiplantae > Streptophyta > Pinopsida > Pinales > Pinaceae > Picea > Picea engelmannii. Next base: position 185,328 of record ML806935.1, on the reverse strand, counting down.
ATCAGGGTGAAAAGAGGAAGTCAGTGGGATAGATTGTAAACAAGGGGGTAAGGGGGTTGAGTCCAAAAATAAGATGAAAAATGATATGTATCACTACGATCATGGATAAAAGAGTAATCCAATGGGATAGCTCTCAAATAAGGGTGTTGTCTTTTCTTTTCTGTTTTTTTTTACTCCTGCAGAGTTATACTCTGATATGAATAATTTTGCAATGTCAGATTGTCTAAATTCTTAACATGGAGAAAGATGTAGGAATTTCGCAACCAGAATGCAAGAGGATAGGTTGTGCTAGAATGGATCATGTATGTGTTCTTTCTGCGTTTTTATTTTTTTGTTTTTGCGTCTTTCCCAAGTGTTACGATTTGTTTTAGGGTACCTAGAGACAAGGGTTTTCCCTGTGATATAGCTCTCTGATATACGTGTGGGGTGAACAGTAGTACTCGTCCCAATATCTTAGGGCATCAACTAAGGAGGCTCGACCATACCCTTAGTCGTACTACCTAATTTCCTAGGTACTAGAGAGTATATTCTCAAGTGTTGTTCTCGGTGACACTAAAGCAGTCAGGTGACCGATTGGTTGAGCTAGGCGGGTTCCAAGATGCCTAGGACTGTATTATGTGCTACCACTCGAAGGGGTACCAACAGAGGTTACAAAGGTGGCCAACAGATGTGTGCTTAAGTACCATTTGTATTCCATGCGTGCATGTTTCCCCAATCACGTATTTGTGCAATAAATGACATATCTTTGTAGTTTTATCAACGTCGAAACACGTCGCTACCCTAGAAAAAAAATCACCCACACTTCCTACCCAGGAAAGTGCTTTGATACCACTTGTAGTATACCTGGAAAAGTTATCAGAACAAGAAAATATATTGTGCAAGTAACATGAACATCAAATATAGAGAAGAAATATAATATTGATACCATAGAAAGATTAGTTCACTTGCCTCTTCGAGGGGGAAACCTTCAAATGAGCAGAACTCTCTTACAATAATCCTCAAGAACTTACAATGGAGAGATGCATTCTTTAAATACTATTCACAACCAAAACTACCATGGGCCAATACCATGGTTGATCCCTAACTAATTTATAACACTCCACTAACCAACCTTCTAACTACTTGTGGTCCCGATAATGAGGGTTGACCACTTATTACAATGACAACTAATTAATGACTAACTAAGAGGTATTAGGGATGGATCCTAACATTTTCTCCTTAAATTTTGATTTAATGATATTTTTAATAGTATCTTTATTCTGCAAAATAATCTCTTCCATGACTCCCCAATGGCATAGCCAAGACTGGGCATTTTTATGCCATCCTCGCTTGAGTTAAAGGTGGTTACGACTGGATTTTGAATCAATTTTAGGAATCCTCTGGTCTTCCATGTTGTTTAATGTGTTCTTATACATTAGGTATCTATTCATAGTTGTGCTCTCAATGGAGGAAAGGCTTGCCTCTAAGAGGAGGATGGGATAGGGCGTATTTCCTTTAATTTTGACATTATAGGTTATAACATTATTTTGGATTTTCTCTATCTTTCTCCGGGATTCACGAGAGATACTGCATCCCCGGACTTTGCATCCATATAGAATAATAGGTGTAACAAGAGTATCAAAGAAGATTTTCTTTTTATCCTATATCCAAAGATCAGTTGATTGACAATTGTTTTCAAGCCCAAAATAAGCTTTACATTCCCCAATAATCATTTTCTCAATGCTATAATTCCAGTTGAGCCTGTGGTGAATAGTGATTCCAAGATATTTGTATGAAGTCACTTCCACCAAGTTTTTGTTATCATATATGAAGGTATCATAAGTGATCTTATTGGATTTAATGATCATGACTTTAGTCTTGTCAATCTTAATAGTCATACCCGTATTGGAGCAAAAATCCTTGAGGATTCTTAGCTTCTTTCCAATATCGTGGGGACTCCTCGCTATAAGAACAATATCATTGGCATAAAGAAGAAGATTGATGACTATACTAGTGAGAGTAGGGCCAACACAACCTACTTCTTCTAAGCAATCTTCTAACTTGTCAATGTATATGCCAAAAAGGGTAGGGGATAAGGGGCATCCTTACTTGACTCCAATATTGCAGTTAATCTCTTTCGACCAACCCTTAGTGCTCTTAAACTTGGAAATAACATTCTCATGTAGCCTTATTGCAGCATCCCTAAACTTGAAAGGTATGTTAATATCTTCCAACCTATCCTAAAGGTTTTTCCAGGGAACCGTATCAATTTTTTTTCTAAAGTCAACAAAACAACAAAAAAGGTTGGTTTTAGAATTTTGGAAATCCTTTGCAATGATCTTAAAGGTAAAAAGATGTTCCACAGTTGAATGATATCTCCTAAAATCATCATGGCCTTTGGCTCTTTTACTGTGAATTTCTAGCCAAAGACTAATCTTATTTTCCAAAATAATTCCATAAAGCTTGGCAAAAAATAATGGTCTTATAATTAGAGAGAATGTTTCTATCCTCATTTTTAAAGATAGGAACAATGAGGATTTGCATCCAGGGTTTAGGGAAGCCCTGCTTGACTGCTAAATTGAAGATCTTGTGTATGTGAGAGATGAGGATAGGCCCTCCAATTTTAAAAATTGCAGCTTGGTAGCCTTCAATGTCCTTATCTTTCCCATTTGCAAGTCGCTTAACCCTGAACTTTATGTCATCCAAAGAAAAAACTTCATCCTCTGTAGGGACAATAGGAATGGTTTCCATGGAAGTAAGGAACTCGTAAAGACTTTTAAGGTAGGAATTACAGTCCCTTAAGGGAATCATATTATTTTCTTTAGTATTTCGGATTAGAATTTGCCTCCATAACTTCTTAGGATCAAGCTTAGATAGTTTTGAAAGTTGGTCTTGCCTTTTATTGATATAGTACCTTTTTTTCTCCTTTTAATTGGAGATTTGTACGCATGGATCTTATCAAGTTTTAAGGACTCGTTAGAAGCATCCCTAATGGCTTTCCTAGCAATCCCACAATCTTTATCCTATCAAGGGTTGGTTGTTCTATTATTATTTTTACAGGACACCTCGAAAGAGAACTTGTTAATAGAAGTGGAAAGGGAAATTGTAAAATTATGATAAAGGTATTCAATGTTGTCATTATAAGTTTGGAGATGTAATTCACAATTTAAATCCTTTAAGAAAAGATCAACTTTGCTTTTGTCAAAGAGAAGTTGTCTTTGATTATTATAATTCTCTTCAGTTGCACTCTTATGCAAGGCAAAGTTTAGAGTTAGGGTTAAAGGTTTGTGATCATAGTCGGGTTCATGGTCATTTAAAAGGTCAAAATTTATTATTTGGTTGGAAACGGGGATATCACATATCACATCATCTACGATACTTTTACCTAGTCCATGAATACAAGTCATCTGGTTGGAGTTTGGACACTTCATTTTTCCATTGCAAATTATTAGGTCTTGAGAGTTGCAGAGCTTGACTAGATCAGTACCAAATAAATTCTCAATTGGTCTTCAAAGTTTCTTTTGTAGCTATTAGCTAAAACAAAGTCCTCGTCTAGCCATAAAGGATTATGGTTGAAATCATTGCTTAAAAGAGTAGTTTGGTTAGTTGTAGTCCTAGCATTAAAGTCACATAGCAGGACGATATTACCTTCATTTTTCAAATTATAAATATCTTGTTCTAAATTTGTATAGGGACAATTTCTATCTAGATTGTTTTTCTTATAAAAAGTAGAATTAATAGGGGTAAAATAGAAAATTGCTATATACATCTTCTTAGCATTGATGTCTAACATTTCTATCCAAATGTATTGATTAAGAGGGTCGATCTTATGATGTTGAGTGTGAGGAGAAATGTCATTTCTAATATAACAAGCTATGCCTTTTATCCCTCTTTGGTAGGACTTTTTGTTCCATGTCAACCACAAGACAAATCCTTCTATGTTAGGCACCGTAGACTCTTCATGCTCCCAAGTTTCAACTAGACAAATAATATCAATATCACTCGGGATCCAACTTATCATAGGACCTTTGCGCCATGGAAAGCCACGACAGTTCCAAAAAGGATCCCGAATGTCCCAAATTCCTATTTATTATTATCCTCCTAGTCTTTGTCCCTAACAATAGCTTTTTGGTTTCTAATTATTGTCCATTTTCCTTCTTTCCTGACTTCTTTTACCTTTTGAACTTCCTTCTTTAATTCAACTTGGTCTTTGGGAATGAGGTCTTCATTTATAAATATTCTTGACCCTTTTAAGCTCGGTGATTTACTAAAGATGTTATATTTATGGTCATTACAACTTACTTTGACAAGGATCAACTTGTCTTTGTGATCAATTATTTTTCCTAGCCTCTTTGCTTCTATGAGGTAAGTTGTTTCAATTTGTGATTTATTTTGTAATTCTTCTTTTACTATCATTAGCATATCCTCCTCTTGTTGTTCTTTTATACCAAAAATTATGAGGTTCAAGGCTCTTTTATTACGCGTATGGTCTAGTTCGATTATCTTATTCATCCTCTTTTATGGGTTTGATATCCAATTTATCTTCTAGACTACTGAGGGTCAAATTGTTGGTTAGTTTTTCTTCTATCTCTTTAATCTTATCTCTCAAGTTGCAATTTTCTTCAACCTCTCCTCATAAAATTATATCTGAATTATATCCATTAGACTATCTCAACAAAAAGAAATAATACCCCCCCCTAAATTCAAAAGCCCTCAGTTCGTCTAAGTGGCTCCCCCCCCAACCTGGCTTCCATAAAGTCAACTTTGATGGTGCATCAAAAGGAAATCCAGGACACTTAGGCAATGGAGTGGTCATAAGAAACAGTTCGGGCCAAATTCAAAGCCTCATTGCAGAAAATCTTGGATGTGACACCAACAATTCGGCAGAAATTTGGAGTCTTATCAAAGGAGTGCAAATGGCTCTAGATCAAAACCTAACTTGTCTGATCAGTGAAGGAGACTCCAAAATCATAATAGACTTGGCAACAAAAATCTTGAATGGAAGAGATCCAGGGAAAATCACTCGCAATTGACGTCTCCTTGGCCCTCTTTACAGCTTCCAGGCACTTCTCAGACCCTCTCTAACTCTAACCCCCTCACACATCTGGCAAAGTGCAAACAAAGTTGCGCACAGACTGGTCAATGTAGGGGTTGACTCCATGCAACAGATCATTCTCCACGACTCCAGGCAACCCCAAAGCTCACCCCTCTGGCTCCAATGCAAGGAGCTTGCCCAACAGGATTCCCTAACCCAGACAGGATGTCACCTTTGATTACTTAAAAATTCTTTCAAGTCAGAAATGATCAGAAGCTTAGGAGAGAGGATGACCGCAAGCGGCATCGCAAAAGATTATTAGCCGACAGATGATTTCAGGAACTCGGTTATCGGGAGTCCAGAGCACAAAGGAAGTTGTTTCCCAAAGTCGCGAAGTCGCGAGAGATGATCTGGATCATTGGAGCGCGAGAAGATATGGACCGTTGATCTAGTCCCATTGATCTGACGCGAGAAGATTTCGGGAACTCGACAATCGAGAGTCTGAAGCATGGAGGTAGCTGCTTTCCAAAGTCACGAAACGCGAGAGAGAATTTGGACCGTTGAAGCACGAAGAGACCTGAACCGTCGATCTGGTCCCGAAGGACTCGCAATATCCGGTATCGGAAGACGAGGAACATTCAGTCCTTCGTTATCCCGAAACGTGAAGTCCCGAAATCGAGAGAAGTGAAAAAGAGTCGCAAAATCCGTACCTGCGATTTGACCGTAGTCGCCGTATCAAGGAAAGTCGTGGACAGTTGATTTGATGCAAGCTCAAAGGTTCGAATTTCGGAAACGTAGAGCAAGTTTATCTTCTGACAACGCGACGCGCGATGTTACGAAGAAGATCCCAGTCGTTGGCTACGGGCCATCAGGGATTTGGACTTTGGGAAATTAGTGAAAGAGCAATGTAATCTTGTCTCCAATAGTGTAATGGCTGGTTTTAAATTAACATCTAGTAATTCTACCAAATTCTACCAAATGTACAGCAATTTCTACCAGGTTTATAAAAGAAGAATTATTCCAAATTTTCTCAACACTTACGCAAGTAAAATTTATCAATGAGTAACAAATCTAATTAAAACCATGCATAAATTTGAATTAAATACCTTAACTCTGATGCTAATAATCCTTCCTGTTGTCCGCAGCTTGCTTCCTTCCCGCTTCTTTAGAACACCACCCAAAACCGTCCTCCCTATCGACTAGTTAGCTCCTAGCCCTAGGATATCAACGGATATCCTAGCCCTCCGTGCCCAAAACCCCCAGCAACTCCGGTCCACTGTGTCAATGCCACTCACAAAATTCCTCCCACTCACAAAATTCCTCCCTCTCTTCAATACTCAGAGCTCTCCCCCAAAATCCATGGCCAACTCCCCGTAGAATAATCCCCCTCCAACTCCTTCCTTCCTTCCTTATCCCTCCTTCCCGACACTCCTCCCCCATTTACCTCCTCACCTAACTCCTTTATTACCCTTATCCATTCTCATTAATTCTTTTATCTTCTCGGGATCCTTATGTTATCCCTTCTTGTATACGCAACTTAATTTAATGTTATATTTTATTCTCCACCTTTTATTTAATACTTAATTAATTAATGAATTATTTAATACTTAAATGAATCATTAACCATCATGACTAACTCATTAATAATAATCAATTAGAAATGTTATTTTAAGACATAAATATAGTTTAGTTAATCTTTTAGGATTATATTATTAAATTAATTATACTTAATAAACAAGGGTCGTTACAAATAGTTCTGTAAGTTTTTTGTAAGCTTATAGTTGGCATTAATACAATGATCCACTTTTATTTAAAAAAACAAAAACAAAAAAAAAATAATATTTTTATATAAAAGAGAAGTCATGAATTACATAAATTAATTAATATTGTTAATATTGAGAGAAAGATATGGACATTAATTTTACATTTTTTATAATTTTTTATTATAATGAAACTCTTAAGTAAAGAATTAATATTGTTAATATTGGGAGAAAGATATGGACATTAATTTTACATTTTTTATAATTTTTTATAATAATAAAACTCTTAAGTAAAGGTAGTATTTGATCTCATAAATAAAATTAAAGGTAAATGTTATTTGAAGGTATATGACTAATCTTAACAATGAAAATGTATGATATTAACTTTTTAGTAAAATTAAGGGTAGATGTTATTTGAAAGTATATGACTAACCTTAACAATGAAAATGCATGATATTAACTTTTTAATAGATACTTAATTTTTAAGTATAATCTTGATTGCATAAACTGAACTTAAATCAATAACTCTGAATATTATAAACATTTTTCTTACTTTAAATTGCATAAACTTCTTATTAAGAAAACCTTTTATTAAAAAAATTATATATAAAATTATTAATAATTATACAACCGGCCTTTTTAAGTATAATCTTGATTGCATAAACAAAACTTTAGCCACTAACTCTATTATAAACATTTACTTGTTTTAAGATTTATAAATTTCTTATAAAAATAAGTGTCTTCTTAAAGCTGACATATAAGTCATTAATAATTATACAGCCTGCAATCTTTCAACTAAGAAAAATGTCGGATGGCTGTGGGGTTCGAACCCACGCGCACTTATGTGCAGAAGATCTTAAGTCTTCCCCCTTAACCACTCGGGCAAACCAGCTTGACGTAATTTTTGAGCCAATTATCTATGGGAGGAATTATGGTCTTCACTTTAATTTTCATCCATTGTTATTCATATGTGCCAGTACTGGAGTTCTGTGTGCAATGTATAAAATCCAGATTGTTATTCAATCCTCGCTGCCTTCGCTTCTCTTCTCGCGGCAATAGACTTCGCTACAATTTATTTCTCCACGTATT
>ML806935.1:149442-164968 GCA_009831015.1 Picea engelmannii | reverse complement strand
ATCCTGGGAAACCCTCTAGGGGAAGAAAACCCAGCAAAAACTTCCTTATCATAAATTGCCAATACAATGTTCAAGAGATAAATCAAACCAATAAAGATATTCCTCCCCAAAATATGCGCCACTCTTCTTCTCCTCTCTCCAACTGGTAATTGCAACTTGCCTCTTAAGAAAATGAGCAAGTGAGTTGTGTTCAAATGAGGCGCTAGCCTCCTTTATTTATACAAGTTCTGGCATGTGTGAAGTGTCTCTTCACTGGCAAGGCCGACTTCTTAATCTGGGTGGGTAAACCCACCTTTATTATATTTCCGGGTCTTCTTATTAACTATTGGGGCCGACTTCTTATTCTGCCTATTATAATTGTTTGTTGACTAATCCGCAAAAGGGGATTTGGTCCTAATACAATTACCGACATGATTAATCCACAATGGGGATTAATCCTATAAATAAAATAACAATAATAATAAGAATACTCTTCGCAGTTACATTATTTCAACAATAGTCAACTAGTCAACTAGGCCCTCCAACATCTCCCCCACCCTTGAATCCTTATTTCTCCCGAAGAAGAGGAAGATTGGAATCACTATTAAAAAAATTATAGACTGAAAAGTTTACATAATCAATGTATTACAAAATTTTGTGGTGCCAGTAATTTTACAAATCAAAATATTCAGAGTTGTGTTGTCTGAGAAATTTTTGGTGGTGTCAGAGTTGATTGAGTAGGAACTATTAATGGTGTTGCAGAGGCTAGGGATGATTATTTTTGTGTGTCCAGTGTCAGTTCCTATGGTAGCTCTGGCTGGTCAAATTATGTTTCCTCTTGTTGTGTTTTTTTTTCTCTTTTTGCTCTAAGTTGTGTTGTCCAGTTGGATGGTTCTCATGTTATAGTTTTTCTTGGTGCTTGTTCTTCAATGGCAAGTGGTCGAGAAAAACTTTGCTTGGGATAAAAAATGAAACTCTTGGACTGGGTGGAGAAGCGATCGACCTCTATACATGTGGGGTAGGGGTTCTTGTTGTTGGTTTTGTGTAGAGTTGATAAATGTGTGGCCCGATCCGTTGAAGCCAAGTTTTTAAATATTTCCACTCTTATACTACACATCTTACCTTCAGGGATACTGTCTTCCTTTGAACCACATAGTCTAACTTTTTCATAATGGAAACATTATGACCAGCTTTCAAGTCTGGGTTGTACTTTTCCTACATGTTGTGGACCTGTTTGATTGTGTCAACCAAGTGCTTGGATGCAATGCATGCTTCAGCCTGTGTTTTTTTCATGTCCTAAAACCATTGATGTTCCTGAGCAAGAAATTCTATTTTGATCCGTTCTTTTTGTTCAATTTGTTTGGTCAATGCATCACAGGCACATGGGTCGGAAGTGATGTTTCTCATATTGGTCAAGTCCTCAATAAGGGCATGTTGAACCTTTAACCGGTTGCATGTATTGGAAAATCACATAGACCAATTGGTAAGGACAACGTTCATGTTGGATGCATGAGTATTTACTTCTTCTAGAGTAACCTTTGTCTATGCAAATTTTTCATGTTCTTTTTTAAGGATGGTTGATGTTGGTCAACTTTGAGCCTCTTATTTTCCTGTTGTAACTGTTGATTTTGGTTGACAAAGTTGTGAACTAATAGTTTCATGCAGTCAAGTCATTCCATTGATGGTTCTTCAATATTCATGTCGATCTTACCATGGACTGTCTACCAGCATTATTTCCATGTGCTCTATTGTTTATCCTTTCTCGTTACTAGCATGGATGTACCCTTAAGTGATGCCCTCCATATCTAGAGACTTTCTTTTTTGAATTCACAATATAATTCCATCATTCTGGCATCAGATATGGAATATGGGTCAAAAATTACCTTAGGGGCATATCTGGAGCCTTCTTCTAGTTGAAAGGTTGTAAATACTTGTGTTTTCTTCTTCTTTTTCTATGTTCCTTTTTTGTGCCCTTTTGACTTCTTTCGTTGAGATTATTCTTTTGGTGTTGATGTAGGTCATTGAGATGAAGGTGTCATTGAAGTCGCTTGTTTTGGTGTTGTAAATATTGAGGTCACTAGTGGGGGAAGGTTGGATGGATGAGTCTGTTGTTTCTCTTGTCCCTACAATTGATCAGTGTGTTGATGTTCTTGTCCCTTTGACTGATTGGTCTATTTTTATTCTTTTTCATTCAAATGATGACTCTATCATTCTCTTTTTCATTGTGTATGTGTTTGAGTTGACTAGGTCAGTTGTGTTGGGGCAGTCGATTGTTGAGGGATAGCCGAGTTTGTTGAATGTTCTTGGACAATGGGCATTGGGTTGATCGATGGTAAATTGTGTGTTAAGTCGATTGTCGATTGTTGGCCCTCGACCAAGTTTTGAGAGATCCTTGGTCAAGTTTGACCATTTTGTACTTCGATAGACTATCGAAGGTGGAGCGCAAGATGAAGCAGAGATCGCAGGATCTCGGCCCCTGTTTGGGTCCTTTTTGGGATTTGAGAATATGTAACGGGTATGGGAATGTCAGCCCATGGGTTTACCCATGCTTAGGCCTATTTTGTAATATATAAATAGATGTCTAGGTGATGTAAGGAAATAGGGAAGAGGCATCTATGTGATGTTGTGCTAAGTGAAAGTGTGGCTTGTAAATTCTTTGTGCATATTGTGAGAGACTTGCAGAGCTAAGTGCAAGTGGTTGTAACAGACTGTGAACGGTTTTGTGTTGTAACACGAGGAAGGAGGATCTAGTGAGGTGCACAGATCTCCTGTCCTATGCGGAGTAAGGTTTTTGTGTCTCTGTGCATGTATCTGATTGAAGAAGCTAATAAAGAAGAAGAGTTGGTGGACATAGCCCCAGGGTGGGGGTGAACCATGTATATGTTGTGTTTCTCTTCTTTGTGCGATGTGTTGGTATACTTATGTGTTATCTGCTAAGTGCTTGACATAGATAGATAGATAGATAGATATGTTTATACTTTGTACTTATGATGAATCTGGATACTAGATATGACCTCTGTGAAGTTGTTTAGTGCTTGAATCTGCTATATCTAATCTAATTCCTTATGCTAAGTGCTTAGATACATTAGATCTGGGTGAATGTTGTGATGCTCTATTTTATCTGCAGAGTAGATATTGGTTAGATATTGGTGAAGGTTTATTGGTCAATGATCTGTTAAATACAAGAATAACAAATATGTGTCCCAGCTAAGGTTCTAGACATCTGAGTCCTACAACCACCCCTTCATATACCTCAGGTGAGACTTCATTTGCTTCGCAGGTGTTGTCGAAAGGGTTGGTAATTAGGGTTTTGTTGGTGCGTTGTTGTAGCCTTGAACCCTGGGTCTGCCCCCATGCCAACAAATGGTTATGTTGCCAGGACTGAAACTGTGATTGTTGGGAACTGACGAAGAAGAAGCGTTGTGCAAATATTTGACCTGAAACTGAGAAATCTCCCTGCGTAGATCTATTTCACTAGTGCGCAGTATTTTGCTTGACTTGTGAAGATCTGTGCCAAAAAAAGAGGTCAGATCTGAAGAAAAGAGGTAAGATCTGCAAGCTTTGTGCTCTGATAAAGGTAAGAATAGTGAAAATTTCTAGATCTGAAATCTTTATGCTCTGTAGAAGTAAGACAAGTGGAAAATTTTGTTTCTAAAGCATGGATCTAGGTATGTTTGATAGATTATGTCCTAGCTCGAAAACTAGGGTACTGGTAGATGAAAGAAGGTTTGACATGAGTAGATCTAATAAGAATAGTGAAAGATATGTTATACCTATGAATAGAAAGAATATTTGGACTAACAAATGGATGAAGGATCCTAGAAAGAAGTTTTTGCAGGTTAGCTCCTACAATCCTAGCGCACAATACAAAAAGGGTTGGGTATCAGTTAAAAGAAAGAGAGGATTAACCCTCTGTTACAGTTGCAAAAAACTAGGACATTTTGCTAAGGAATGCCCTAGGAGAAGCCCTAGTTGTCTTTGTTGTAAAGCTATGGACCATGAAGTATTGGATTTCCCTAGAATGATTGCTAAGGTTGAAAGAATGAATCTGAACCAAGAAAACCCTAAGGCAGATCTAGAAACTAAGATTATGGCAGAATCCCAGAAAGAATCGGAGAAAGTATTGTTACAGATGAGAGAAACCATGAATGACCACCGACATGTCAGATTATCATAGATATTCAAAGAATAAGAATGCATTGAAGCAAGATTAGGAGACTTCAACGTTGACTGTGTTATGGATGAGGAAACACAGGTGAATGTTATGACAGAAAGAACCTAGGAACTTTTAGGAAATCCTGTTATGGTTCCTTCACTGGGAGGAATAGTATTATTCAGAGGAAAACTGATAACCCTATGTGGGAAGCTCGCTCAAATACCTATGAATGTCAATGGAACTTCGAAAGAAGAAGATTTTTAGATAAATAAATTTATTGAGGACAGCGCTCCATTTACCATGTTACTAGGAAGACCTTGGATTGAAATAGATCAAGCCAGAAGGAAGGAAGAAGAAGAAGTATTAGAGCATAAGAAGCAAGAGTTAAAATATTTTATAAATAAAAGGATCACACACTTGATTGAATAATAGGAGAACAGATCACAACTATTTAATAAAAACGACGTAGATATCAAAGTTGCAAGAGCACTAGAGGACCCACAGAATACTGAAATACATATCCTAGATAAAAAATAAGTATTACCCTTGAATCCTAGGAAAGAATCTCAACAGTGCAAAGTCACTATGTCAAAAGAAGATAAGAATCAGAATGGGGAAAGGAATACCGAGACGAAGCTCATTGGAAAGAAGACTAGAAAACTAAGCAAGAAGAGAGCTAAGATCGAAAAGTTGCAAAAAGATCAAGAAGGAACCTTACCAAAGGAAAATTTCCAAAATTGGAGCTTTGGCGGGATATTAGCACAGCGACACATGACACTTCTCCACGACGAAGCAATATAATCGTTGGGGAAATTATAATTGTTAGACCAATGCTCTGAATGGGTAGAAAGGAATTTATAACCGGACAACTTGCCATCATATCGTTGGGGCCACGCCATAATGGACAGAACAGAGTTCATGAAGGCTTCATACCCATTGCAAGCGACCCGTTGTCGAGTTACCTATTTATCCCATCACACCATGCACCGAGAACACTTTTTCTAACCAAGAATTTGATCTCGCGGACTAAGTTGATATTGCATAGTGATCATCACAATATCTAAGTTAATATGAACCCAATCTAGTTAATCCCTAGCTCGTATGTCCAAGAAGCTCAACGCAGTCGAAGAATCTGTGACAGAAGTACTCCTCAACCTGATGACTGAAAGAGTCATGTCGGAGAGAGGATTATCTGTAGGTGTACAAGCTTCATCCACAAGAACAGTGCAAGCATCTTCGTCGACTGCTCACAGAGCCGGACCATCCCAGCCATCAAATGAAAAGAGAACCAAGCACAGGGATGATCTAGCAAATGCTAAATTGATCCCGACTATATTACCCACCTACATACCACCTCTGAGCGGCGCAGTAAATCGATATAGCATGCCCATAGATTTCGAGTACACCTTGGTCACTGTGAACCTCCCGAAGGGGATCCACGCAGTTCGAGTAGACCAAGAAAATATTGTAGCATTGAAGTTCAGTGACTTCAACCTCGGCAACCAAAAAGTCTATAACATGCTCGCCCCACATAAGTACCTGACCAAAACGAAGGGGAAGAATTCAAATATAATTCCCCAGACGTGGACCCATAACCTCGTGCAGTCTACCCTACTGAACGTCATGAAGATCCCACACTTTAGAATACAGCAAGAGGTGAATGCCTGTGTCAAGCTGTTTCTTTCCTGTTACCATGGTGGCTATTTGTGGCTAGACTGTTGTATCACAGTTGATCCGACGTTGATCAATCAGATCACAGGGTTGATTATGCAAGGACCTGATCCACAAGATTTTTATCTAGAAAAATCCATGGATTGCACTCTAGCATAGAGGATCAAGGACACCTACGGCGATGTCAAGAAGGGGACACAAGGCTACAAGGTGGATTCTATCCATAGTGGTGCAGTGTGCCTTGCCTATCAGTTGATTGTAGGGAAGTTAGTAAGAAATAACCGACCTACCCAAGTCACTGACTTTGTAGTCGACCTCACAGGGAAGTGCATGGAAGACCTACAGATGAACTGGGTGAAGTACCTAGTGAATCAGTTGGATGACAAAGAATTTGAACAGAAGCAAGGAGACGAAGTTCATGCCCTGAAGAAGAGGAAAGGTTCACCCCCGAAACCTTCTTCCTGGAAGAAATTGTAAGCCCCCATGACCAAGATGCAAACTTTCCTCACCTCTGATGACTTCGACTTCCTCATAGCAGCCCTGAATGATGCTTCACTGGAAATAGCAGAAAAATAAGAGGCCAAGAAGGAATCAATGTATGATAGGATTGAAATCGAACTCTGAGGGGTACAGCAGGCACTACAGTCCAACTGTGCAATCTCCACTACACCTCTTCCATTGGGAACACCAGAGCTAGAAGATGAGCCAACCCAACTCCACCGATTAGTTGATATAGTTGAAGCTTGCCTTTGATGAGCATAAGAAGAAATGGAACAATCCACCCAGGCTTTGATGCAAGTACAAGGAGTACTTGTAGAACAACGTTGAGCTACAGAACATAAAAATATTTTTCTCCAAGTGAAGTTCGATGAAAAAAAAACATAGATATAGCAAGGAAAAGAAAATTTGCTCGCTGAGAAACTCGAAGTAAATGAAGCAGTCAACAGAGCACTTCGCTCTATGAAAGTCTTAGAAATAAAGGCAGAAGATCAAGTTACACAACAAGTAGAGCATCTTGAAGAAGTGATCCAACAACTATAGCAATGCATCACAGACTTAGAACTACACGCAATGCTTGAGACCCCACAGGATGTGAAGGACCAAAGAGAAGCAACTACCAGGAGCGCAGTTGAGAGACTAAAGGCCCTTGCTATGGAATACAAGAAGCTGAGTGATCGCAGTGCCCTGACATATGAGCGACCCACTAAGAGTCTATAATTAAGAGCACTGGAGTCGCAGCTCCAAGAGGCGAAGTATCAAGCCAAAATGATATAGGCACAGTTGAAGCTCCTGTCAGCTGTGGAAAGAATGAAGAGATCTCAAGAGAAACACACCGCCCAGAAGAAGATTCACACTATTCAGAGAAGATTTATGGAAGTAACTCAGAGACTCAACCCGTACAAGATAAGGCCTACCAATTGTTCACACAAGTTGAAGGCCGAGGAGCAGAACTAAATCAGGTTGTTAATGCAGCTGAACAGTGTCTGGAAGGACCTGTGAATGATGCAGTCATCGAAGATTTTGTTGAACAAGAGGTCATAGCACAACAACAAGTCGAAGCAACTTGAGCAAAAATCGATACTTTCGAAGCAAAAGTTCATACATCAGAGTAACTCGACATGAGTCACAAGTGAGCGTTGGGGGCTTGTTGGCCATCGACCAAGTTTTGAGAGATCCTTGGTCAAGTTTGACCATTTTGAACTTCGACATCCTGCCGAAGGCGAAGCACAAGACGAAGCAGAGATTGCGGGATCTCAACCCCTGTTTGGGTCCTTTTTTGGATTTGGGAATATGTAACGGGTATGGGAATGTCAGCCCATGGGTTTACCCATGCTTAGGCCTATTTTGTAATATATAAATAGATGTCTAGGCAATGTAAGGAAATAGGGAAGAGACATCTATGTGATGTTGTGCTAAGTGCAAGTGTGGCTTGTAAATGCTTTGTGCATACTGTGAGAGACTTGCAGAGCTAAGTGCAAGTGGTTGTAACAGACTGTGAAGGTTTTTGTGTTGTAACGCAAGGAAGGAGGATCTAGTGAGGTGCACAGATCTCCTATCCTATGTGGAGTAAGGTTTTTGTGGATCTGTGCATGTATCTGATTGAAGAAGCTAATAATGAAGAAGCGTTGGTGGATGTAGCCCCAGGGTGGGGGTGAACCATGTATATGTTATGTTTCTCTTCTTTGTGTGATGTGTTGGTGTACTTATGTGTTATCTGCTAAGTGCTTGACATAGATAGATAGATAGATATGTTTATACTTTGTGCTTATGATGAATCTGGATGCTAGATCTGACCTCTGTGAAATTGATTAGTGCTTTAATCTGCTAGATCTGATCTAATTACTTATGCTAAGTGCTTAGATACATTAGATCTGGGTGAATGTTGTGATGCTCTGTTTTATCTGCAGAGTAGATATTGGTTAGATATTGACGAAGGTTTACTGTTGAATGCTCTATTAAATACTAGAATCACATATCCGTGTCCTAGCTAAGGTTGAATACATCTGATTCCTGCAACCACCCCTTCCTCTACCTCGAGTGAGACTTCATCTACTTTGCAGGTGTTTCCGAAAGGGTCAGTAGTTAGGGTTTTGTTGGTGCATTGTTGTAGCGTTGAACCCTGGGTCTGCCCTTGTGACAACAAATCTTGCTGGCCCTCGACCAAGTTTTGAGAGATCCTTGGTCAAGTTTGACCATTTTGGACTTTGACAACCTGTCAAAGACGGAGTGGAAGATGAAGCAGAGATCACGGGATCTTGGCCCCTTTTTGGGTCTTTTTTGGGATTTGGGAACATGTAACGGGTATGGGAATGTCGGCCCATGGTTTTACCCATGCTTAGGCCTATTTTGTAATATATAAATAGATTTCTAGGCGATGTAAGGAAATAGGGGAAGAGGCATCTATGTGATGTTGTGCTAAGTGCAAGTGTGGCTTGTAAATGCTTTATGCATACTGTGAGAGACTTGCAGAGCTAAGTGCAAGTGGTTGTAACAAACTGTGAAGGGTTTTATGTTGTAATGCAAGGAAGGAGGATCTAGTGAGGTGCGCAGATCTCCTGTCCTATGCGGAGTAAGGTTTTTGTGGCTCTATGCGGGTATCTTATTGAAGAAGATAATAAAGAAGAAGAGTTGGTGGATGTAGCCCCACCGTGGGGGTGAACCACGTATATGTTATGTTGCTCTGCTTTGTGCGATGTGTTGGTGTAGTTATGTGTTATATACTAAGTGCTTGACATAGATAGATAGATAGATAGATATGTTTATACTTTGTGCTTATGATGAATTTGGATGCTAGATATAACCTCTGTGAACTTGCTTAGTGCTTGAATCTACTAGATCTGGTCTAATTCCTTATGCTAAGTGCTTAGATACATTAGATCTGGGTGAATGTTGCGATGCTATGTTTTATCTGCGGAGTAGATATTGGTTAGATATTGGTGAAGGTTTACTGTTGAATGCTCTGTTAAATACTAGAATCACATATCTATGTCCCAACTAAGGTTGCAGACATCTGAGTCCTGCAACCACCCCTTCATGTACCTCGGGTGAGACTTCATCTCCTTCGCAGGTGTTGCCGAAAGGGTCAGTAGTTAGGGTTTTTTTGGTGCGTTGTTGTAGCGTTGAACCCTGGGTCTGCCCCTGTGCCAACAAATGGTTCTGTTGCCAGGACTAAAACTGTGATTGATGGGAACTGAGGCAGAAGAAGCATTGTGCAAAGATTTGAACTGAAAATGAGAAAGCTTCGTGCATAGATCTGTTGCCCTAATGTGTAGCATTCTTCTTGACTTGTGAAGCTCTGTGCCAAGAAAAGAGGTAAGATATGAAGAAAAGAGGTAATATTTGTAAGCGTTGTGCTCTGATAAAGGTAAGAATAGTGAAAAGTTCTAGATCTGAAAGCTTTGTGCTCTGTAGAAGTAAGACAAGTGGAAAATTTTGTTTCTAAAGCATGGATCTAGGTATGTTTGATAGATTATGTCCTAGCTAGAAAACTAGGGTAATGGTAGATGAAAGGAGGTTTGACATGAGTAGATCTAATCAGAATAGTGAAAGATATGTTATACCTATGCATAGAAACAATATTTGGACTAACAAATGGATGTAAGATCGTAGAAATAATTTTTTGTAGGTTAGATCCTATGATCCTAGCGCGCAGTACAAAAAGGGTTGGGGATCAGTCAAAATAAAGAGAGGATTAACCCTCTATTACAGTTGAAGAAAACCAGGACATCTTGCTAAGGAATTCTCTGGGAGAAGACCTAGTTGTCATTGTTGTAAATCTATGGACCATGAAGTAATGGATTGCCCTAGAATGATTGCTAAAGTTGAAAGAATGAATCTGAACCAAGAAAACCCTAAGGCAGATCCAAAAACTAAGATTATGGAAGAATCCCAAAAAGAATCAGAGAAAGTATTGTTACAAATGAGAGAAATCCTGAATGACCACCGACATGTCAGATTATCAGAGATCTTCAAAGAAAAAGAATGCATTGAAGCAAGATTAGGAGACTTCGACGTTGACTGTGTTTTGGATGAGGAAACACGGGTGAATGTTATGAAAAAAAGAAGTTGGGAACTTTTAGGAAAGCCTGCTATGGTTCCTTCACTAGGAGGAATAGGATTATTCAGAGGAAAATTGATAACCCTATGTGGGAAGCTCGCTCAGATATCTATGAATGTCAATGGAACTTCGACGGAAGAAGATTTTGAGATCATTAAATTTATTGAGGATAGCGCTCCATTTACCATGTTACTAGGAAGACCTTGGATTGAAAGAGATCAAGCCAAAAGGAAGGAAGAAGGAGAAGTCTTAGAGCATAAGAAGCAAGAGTTAAAATATTTTATAACTAAAAGGATCGCACACTTGATTGAAGAACAGGAGAAAATATCATAGCTATTTAACAACAGTGACGTAGATATCAAAGTTGCAAGAACACTAGAGGACCCACAAAAGACTAAAATACCTATCCCAGATCAAAAAGAAGTATTACCCTTGAATCCTAAGAAAGAATCTCAACATCGTGAAGTCACTATGTCAAAAGAAGATAAGAATCAGAATGGGAAAAGGAATACCGAGACGAAGCTCACTGGAAAGAAGGCTAGAAAACTAAGTAAGAAGAGAGATCAGATCGAAAAGTTGCAGAAAGATACAGAAGGAACCTTGCAGAAGGAAAATTTCCAAAATTGGAGCTTCGTCGGGATATCAGCACAGCGACACATGGCACTTTGCCATGGCAAAGAAATATAGCCATTAGGGACATTATAGCTGTTATACCAACACTCCGAACGGGTAGAAATTCATTTGTGACTAGACATCTCACCATCAGATCATTGGGACCATGCCATAATGAACAGAACAGAGTTCAAGAAGGCTTCATACTCGTTGCAAGCGACCCATTGTCGAGTTACCTGTTTATCCCGTCGCACCATGCATCGAGAACACTTTTGCTAACCAAGAATTTGAGCTTGTAGACTAAGTTGATCTTGCATAGTGATCATCGTATTGTTACCATCTATTACATTGCAGTATCTAAGTTAATCTGAACCCAATCTAGTTAATCCCAGGCACGTATGTCTGAGGAGCTCAATGCAGTCAAAGAATATGTGATAGAAGTACTCCTCAACCTGATGACTAAAAGAGTCATGTGCGAGAGAAGATTATTTGTAGGTGTATAGGCTTCATCCAAAATAATAGTGCAAGCATCTATGTCGACTACTCGCAGAGCTGACCCATCCTGGTCATCAGATGAAAAGAGAACCAAGCATAGGGATGATCTCGCGAATGCCAAATTTATTACCCACCTACATACCACCTCTGAGCGGCGCAGTAAATCAAGATAGTGTGCCCAAATATTTTGAGTACACCTTGGTCACTGCGAACCTCCCGAAGGGGATCCACACAGTTCAAGCAGACCAAGACAAGATTGCAGCATTGAAGTTCAGTGACTTCAACCTCGGTGACTGAAAAGTCTATAACATGCTCGCCCCACATAATTACCTGACCAGAATGAAGGGGAAGAATTCACAGATAACCCCCCAGATGTGGACCCATAACCTCGAGTAGTCCACCCTATTGAATGTCAAGAAGATCCCACACTTCGGAATACACCGGGAGGTGAATGCCTATGTCAAGTTGTTGCTTTCTTGTTACCATGGTGGCTATTTGTGGCTAGACCATTGTATCACAGTTTATCTGACGATGATCAATCGTATCACAGGGTTGAGTATGCAAGGACCTGATCCACAGGATTTGTATCCAAGAAAAGACATGGATCACGCTCTAGCATAGAGGATCAAAGACACCTATGGCGATGTCGAGAAGGGGACGCGAGGCTACAAGGTATCTTCTATCCAAAGTGGTGCAGTGCACCTCACCTATCAGTTGATTGCAAGGAAGTTAGTAAGAAAGAACCAACCTACCCAAGTCACCGGCATTGTAGTCGACCTCGCAGGGAAGTGCACGGAAGGCCTACAGATGAACTAGGTGAAGTACTTGGTGAATCAATTGGAACTAGACTCTAGAGAAGCACACGATCAAGGTTATGAATTCCATTTTAGTTGTATT
The DNA here is from genome assembly GCA_009831015.1 of Picea engelmannii. Lineage (NCBI taxonomy): Eukaryota > Viridiplantae > Streptophyta > Pinopsida > Pinales > Pinaceae > Picea > Picea engelmannii. The sequence goes on along the minus strand of ML806935.1, from coordinate 152,600 downwards.
TTGATCCTTATCACATTCATAACCTGGGAGATGCCATAAGGTGCGACCTTCCTCGACATCGATCCATTTGAGTCGTTGGCCATGAAGTTCAGTACACTTTGGTATTCTAGCAATATGAACAAACAATGGCAGTCAAATGTTGTTTTCCATACCTACTATGATCAGTTGAAGAGATCCATCCAGTCTGAGCCTCGCATGACACAAAACACTCTACACCGGTTCTATCCTTTGATGAAGTTCAGCGCAGATCAACATTTCATTTTTATTACAGCGTGCGCCAATGAACATAACCAACAGCTTCAATCCTACTACAAGGTGACGAAGGAGGACCTGGAGGGGATTACTAAGGAATGTTCCACTGACCTCCTTATCCCCGCCAACCCCATAGATATATCCGACATCGACAGTCCAGAAACTGTGCAGGATACACCCGGACCTAGCAGGACAAAGAAGATCGAAGAGGTCCAAAAATTAGACAGTGCATCCATGAAGACTGTTTCCATATCACCAGAGCAAGGAGGTGATGGAAAAGATTTAGATGACAAAGAAGTTGAACAAAACCAAGGAGACGAGGTTGATCCTCTGAAGAAGAGGAAGGGTTCACCTCCAAAACCTTCTTCCTAGAATAAATCAAAAGCCTCCATGACCAAGATGCAGACTGTCCTCACCTCTGATGACTTGGATTTCCTCATAGCAGCCCTGAAGGATGCTTCGCTGGAAATAGAAAAATCCAAGAGGCCAAGCAAGAAGCAATGTATTATAGGATTGAAATCGAACTTTGAGGGGTGCAGCAAGCACTACAGTCCAGCCGCACAGTCTCCACTGCACCTCTACCATTGGGAACACCAGAGCTGGGAAACGATCCAACCCAAATCCATCAATTAGTTGATACAGTCGAAGCTCACCTTTGATGAGCACGGGAGGAAACAGAACAAGCCACCCAAGCTTTGACACAAGTACAAGGAGTACTTGTAGAACAACGTCGAGCTACAGAACAGGAAAATATTTCCCTCCAAGCGAAGTTAGACGAAGAAAAAGCACAGATACAACATGGAAAAGAACAATTGCTCATCGAGCAACTCGAAGTAAAGGAAGCAATCAACATAGCACTTCGCTCTGTGACAGTCGTAGAAATAAAGGCAGAAGATCAAGTTACACAACAAGTAGAGCATCTTGAATAAGTGATCTAGCAGCTACAGCAATGCATCACAAGCTTAGAACTACGCGCAGTTCCCGAGACCCCACTGGATGTGAAGGACCAAAGAGAAGCAACTGCCAGGAGCGCAGTTGAGAGACGAAAGGCCCTTGCTATGAAATACAAGCAGTTGATTGATCACAGTGCCCTGACATATGAGCGACTCACTGAGAGTCCATAATTAAGAGCACTGGAGTCACAACTCCAAGAGGCGAAGTATAAAGCCGAAACGATACACGCATAGTTGAAGCTCCTGTTAGTTGTGGAAATAATGAAGAGATCTCAAGAGAAACGCACTACCCAGTAGCAGATTCACGCTATTCAGAGCAGAGTTATGGAAGTAACTGAGAGACTCCAACCCGTACAAGATAATGCCTAACAATTATTCACATAAGTTGAAGGCCGAGGAGAAGAACTAGAGAAAGTTGTTAATGCAGCTAAACAATGCCTGGAAGGACCTGTGAATGATGCAGTCATACAAGAGTTTGTTGAACAAGAGGTCATATCACAGCAACAAGTCGAAGTAGCTCAAGCCAAGCTTGAGGCTTTCGAAACAGAAATTCCTACATCAAAGTGACTCGGGACGAGTCGCAGGTGACTATTAGGGGCATGTTGGCCCTCTACCAAGTTTTGAGAGATCCTTGATCAAGTTTGACAATTTTGGACTTCAAAAACTTGTCGAAGGTGGAGCGCAAGATGAAGCATAGATCGTGGGATCTCGGCCCCTTTTTGGTGAATGTTCTTTGACAACTTCAACACTCGATCCTTGAAACTCCGACATGGACTGGAATCAACGATCCAGATTTGATCTTGATTCAACAGCTGTGATTTAAGTCTCAATTTTGCATATCGTGAAATCGGGATTCTTGTTGCATTGTTTCTTTGACATATCCAACACGCGATCCTCGAAACTCCGTCATGGTGTAAGTCTATTGACGTCACATGTGTTAAATAACTACCATGTGTCACCCTGATTCGTGACTTACATGTGCTTGACATGTTGAATCGGTCTGACACTTTTCATTACCTGGTTGTGCCACGTGTTCCTAGATGACGTGGTCTGCTGACGTGAGTCAGGTCGAAGGTCTAGATCACATCTTGATATAACGGTTCAGATTCAGTTGGGATTTCACACATCGCGATTTCGGGATTCTTGATGTCAATATTCTTTGACATCCCCAACTCTCGATCCCCGAAACTCCGACAGGGAGTCGGATCAATGGTCCACATAACCCCCTGAGATGGACGGTCCTCCTGCTTTCGATATTTGTGAGCCCTCTACTCCTTGCATTTTTAAAGATCGTGCAGGTTTTCCTCGATCCAACGGTGGTCGAATCCTGCGCTCAGATCTAACGCCTGAGATCTATCCTCCATATCTGCGCGCTCCTTTTGTCTTCATTCAGATCTGACAGCCATCGAGAATTCAAGATGAGATCCAGCGATCACTGACGCTTATCCCCCTGAGCGTACTTTGTCCTTGTTTTGCCTTCGCTGCATACTCTGATATTTCCATCAATGACAAGCTTACTTTGCCTGATAATAACCTGCCAACAATCCTCTGCACTATCTCTTCTGAACTTATCGGGTTTGCTCTGCAGCGTCTTCCTAAAATACTTCTGGTGCCCGTCTGTTACATTCTTCCTGTACTCATGCCATCTTCATTGTTGTGCTTTCCATCAATGAAAAGCATGTGCTACCTGTTAAACATTTGCCAACAATATCCCCCTTTGGCATTGATGGCAACTAAGGCACCCGAATTCTTTTCTCCCCCTTTGAAATCAATGTCAAAGAAGAGACATGCTCCCCTTGAGCTATTGCAATAATTTTAGGAGGCATTAGATATTCAAACAATACAAATATCCCCCTAACAAGATGGACTCTTTTAGGTGTGAAACGAAATGACACCCAGCTTCTGTCTGAGATATTCAAACGGTGTCTTGGCTAGGGGCTTAGTAAAGATGTC
>ML806935.1:119903-145196 GCA_009831015.1 Picea engelmannii | reverse complement strand
TGTTCAAACTGTATTCTGTAGGTTTGAAGCTTTGCATCCTTTACCTTCTCATTACCCTCATAATTGTTAATGAGTTTGTCCCACATTTCTTTGGCAGTTCCTAGGTGCATAACTTTTACGAATTCTACTTCTGCAAGCCCACTTAAGATAGCATTCATGGCCTTAGCGTTGAAGCTAAATTCTAGTTTGTCATCCTTATTAGCTAGCACTACTGGCTTTACATAACCAGTATCTACCACATCCCAGACATCTGCACCTAAATCCATGATTTAGGTTCTCATACCACCCTGCCACCCTGGTTTCTCTGGCTGCAACCAGATGGAAGCTACAATTCCCTGTGTTCAAGAACCCACTTGAACCTATGAGGACAACAGTCCTCCCTAGCACCTCCCTTCCACCCTGAAATAAAAAACTTTGCTACTGAAACTTATTACAGTGATATGACGTTCAACAATGGCTTACCAGACTCATCACTATTATGCTTCATTTCGTTGCTATGTCTGCCTCATCGCCTTTCTGCAGACATCACTTGCACTATTTGTTCTTCTACGTTTTATGCTTTGTGCGCCATGTCCATTCACTGCATAGTTCCTCTTCTGTTCAATTCAGCTGTTGCACTCCCCTCCTTCTTCACACATGAATCACCTTCAATAACAACAACCACAACATACTCCAACAACAACAACATCCCTTCTCTTCTTTGTATCGTGTATATATAGCTTCTGTGCATCTTGTGCATGCAATATCCGCCATTCCTATGCATGCTCATACTGCGCCAATCTCTTCCACCTCTCGAGTGCTCTGCGTGATCATCATCGTAACTCTTCAGCTTCTCTGGCCGTTTTCCCACGAGTTCAGCATCACTGGATGTTATGCTGATATTCCTCAGCCTCTCTGGCAGTTGAGACTCTTTGTCTTCTCTGTGACAGTCGAACTCACCTTCTCTATTTTAGTTACTGGATTCCACGCTCATACATCTGTCAATCCCTTCTAAGAATAGTCTTCCTTTACTTGAAGCTTGGAGACTCTTCTTCTCCTCTGGCAATCACACAGGGGTCTCTTCAAATTCTCTAGCAGATGCCATCAATGGTTTCTAGTAGTTTCACTGTGTCGTGCATCAGTAGCCCTCCAATCAACACTTGATCTAATGGTTTAGATTACATCACTATTTCATATATCGCGATATCAGGATTCCTGATGTCAATAATCTTTGACATGTCCAACTCTCGATCCATGATGCCTCTTCATTGACTAGAATCAACGGTCCAGATCAAAGCTTGATATGACGGCTCAGATTGCATCGTGATTTCACATATCGCGATATCAGAATTCCTGATGTCAATAATCTTTGACATGTCCAACTCTCGATCCCCGATGCCTCTCCATTGACTGGAATCAATGGTCCATATCAAATCTTGATCTGACGGCTCAGATTGCATCGTGATTTCACATATCGCGAAATCGGGATTCCTGTGGTGAATGTTCTTTGACAACTTCAACACTCGATCCTTGAAACTCCGACATGGACTTGAATCAACGGTCCAGATTTGATCTTGATTCAACGGCTGCGATTTAAGTCGCGATTTTGCATATCGTGAAATTGAGATTCCTGTTGCATTATTTCTTTGACATCTCCAACACATGATCCTCAAAATTCTGTCATGGTGTAAGTCTATTGACGTCACATGTGTTAACTAACTGCCATGTGTCACCCTGATTCGTGACTTACATGTGCTTGACATGTTGAATCGGTCTGACACTTGTTATTACCTGGTTGTGCCACGTGTTCCTAGCTAACGTGGTCTGCTGATGTGAGTCAGGTCGATGGTCTAGATCACATCTTGATGTGACGGTTCAGATTCAGTCGAGATTTCACACATCGCGATTTCAGGATTCTTGATGTCAATATTCTTTGACATCTCCAACTCTCGATCCCCGAAACTCCGACAGGGAGTCAGATCAATGGTCCACATAACCCCCTGAGATGGACGGTCCTCCTTCTTTCGAGATTTGTGAGCCCTCTACTCCTTGCATTTTTAAATATCGTACAGGTTTTCCTCGATCCAACAGTGGTCGGATCCTACGCTCAGATCTAACGCCTGAGATCTATCCTCCAGATCTGCCCGCTCCTTTTGTCTTCATTCAGATCTGACGGCCATCAGGAATTCAGGATGAGATCCAGTAATCACTGGCACTTCTCCTTCGGAGCGTACTTTGTCCTTGTTTTTCCTTCGTTGCATACTCTGATCTTGCCATCAATGACAAGCTTACTTTGCCTGATAATAACCTGCCAACAATCCTCTGCACTATCTCTTCTGAACTTATTGGGCTTGCTCTGCAGCGTCTTCCTAAAATACTTCTGGTGCCCGTCTGTTACATTCTTCCTGTACTCATGCCATATTCATTGTTGTACTTTCCATCAATGACAAGCATGCGCTACCTATTAAACATTTTCCAACAATGTGTTCAAGTTGACTAGGTCGGTTGTGTTGGGGCAGTCGATTGTTGAGGGATAGCCAACTATGTTGAATGTTTTTGGATAATGGGCATTTGGGTCGATCGATGGTAAATCATGTGTTAAGTTGATTGTTGACTTATAAGTCTTGGTGATTTTTATTTTTCCGATTTCTTCTTTTGAGAAGCACCTTCTAATTCCTTAGCTTATCTTTATTTTTCTTTTTGTTGTTCCAATTTCTCTGCTTTTATCTGGAGTTGTCATTCAATTGTAATAATCATCTTTAGGGATTCCATGAGTGCCTCTTTTTTTATTCAGATTATGTTGAGAATTAAATGGAACACACATAAATATAGAGTACAACAATACAATGAAACCCAACTTCTCTTAATGAATAAAATAGCAGAGTATTGTAGAACACAAACTGGCTAGAATGGTGGTAGCTTATCTCTGAAGAGAAAGAGATGTTGACTATGCTCATTCACAAAAACTTGATTACAAAGAGGTTGAAAAGGGCCTTTTATCATGAAGTCTAAAAATAAAGAGGCAAAAACCCTAAACATCAAAACCCTAACCCGAAAAGATGAAACGCCAAAAGTATCGTGGGGCCAAAGGTAGTTAATCGATATGTCAACTTCCCGAGGGAACAACTTTTGTATACAATCTATGCTTGGAGCACACAATATCTCATTGGAAAGAATTTTCTGAGGATTACAACTTTTGACTAGGACCAAGGCATGTCAAGGGCAACCCCTGGCCCCCCGAATGTCTAGAAAACATTGTTTAAGGCCTCAAAATGGCCCTGTAAGTTTGGGACTCAAAAAAATGCCAAGAATATAAAGAATCGACCTCGATCAATCCTCCCCCCTTAGGAAGCAATGGTCTCCATTGTGTCGAGTTCCCTCATCAGATGGGGAAACTTCTGCTAAATTTGACTCTTGGTGAGTCACTTGCCTTGGTGAAGAAGTTTCCCTACTTTGATGAACTAATAGAGTTGTACGTTATATTGGTGGGTTCCTTTCATTTGTGTATCCATGATTCGATCAGTTGTATCATGCTCAAGGAAAAAAGGATTGAATTTTTTATGGGCCAAGTGATTAGCTACCTATAAGGTGTCCAATAGAGGTGGAAAATATGGGAAACAAAGATCCACATTAAATACTAGATGCAGGCCAAGGAGTGGGGGAATACTTAATTCAAAGGGTTATCACATGCATCCTTTGTGATGGTGTAAGACCCATATCGAAGTGGGATAATATTGTGATGGGGTCTTTCAAGATTCTATTTCTGCAAATGTAACTAGACCTTATCATGAACCTGAAACTTGTGTGGAACTCGATGTTGGTCATGTCGCTACTTGTGCTTGTCATTGGATTTCTAAAAGATGTCATGGACTTGTTGGTGGATGTTCTAAATCCATTCAACAAATATGGTTTCCTTATCAGCCTTAGTTTGAGCATGGGTATATTATGTCTATGTGGATACAATGTGAAAAGCTACATCAATTGGGGCCAATGGTTGGAACCCCAAGCACACCTAAAACAGGTTATGTCTAGTAGAGTTATGTTGAACATAAGGAATACTCCCATCCCATGTGCGATGATATTTAGAGTTGTACATTCTTAGGATATGCACAATCATCCTATTGACTACCTTTGTCTGTCCATTGGTTTGGGGGTAGAAAGTAGTTGATTCGGTGAGCTTGGTGTCCATCAATGACCATAGACTAGACCATAATGTACTTAAGAACTTGTTATCATGATCTAAAATAATAGTCTATGGTAGACTGAAATGAACCCAAACACGCTCGAAGAAGAGCTTAGTAGTTGCCTCTGCTATGATACTCTTCTTGTAGGGTGTCAAAATTGTGATCTTAGATAATCGATCAACAACCACAAATACACAGCCATTACCATGCTTGGTTTAAGGTAGACTAGACATGTAATCCATGCAGATGGACTCCCAAGGCCTATTAGTAGGAAAAGGGGTGAACAACCCCTGCTTCTTAATGGTGAGTTTGGCGATGGCACAGGAAGTGCATGAACTGATATACTTGATAACATCTTGTTGAAGCTTCGGCCAATAAAAATACTTTTGTAGTACTATCATTTTTTTTCCACGTCAAAGTGCCCTGCCACTCAATTGTAATGAGCTTCTCAAATCAGCTTCGCACACTGGCTTGAAGGAACACAGAGGTGGTTGAGATAGCATATAAGTTCATCCTAGAAATGAAAGTCTAGAACTAGTTTTCCTATGCTCAATGTCTGATAAGTAACAGTGAAGTCAGAGTCATTGTTTTATATTTGTGGCCACCGGGAGGTATCATGTGCACGGGAGTTAAGAACTATGGTTAGTGCCACAACCGGGGGTCGACTGAGATAGTTTACAACATGGTTGGTGCTTCCCTTCTTGTACTCGATGTTCAAGTGGAATTGTTGCAAGTATGTGGACCACTTCTTATGGCGTTCATGTGTCTTCATGAATTGCATAGGCCTGTGATCAATGTGGATGATTTTTTCCTTTCCTGGGATATAGTGCTTTCATTGTTGACATGTATGCACGATAGAGTACATCTCTTTGTCATAGGTGGGATATATGTGAATAGAATCATATAGTGTTTCATTATGATACGTCATTGAATCTCCCTATTGGGTAAGGAATTCATCGATAGAATATTCAGTGGCATCTATCTCAATCTCAAATTGATGTTGTAGGTCTGACAACGTGAGAACTGGTGCAGAGTAGAGGCGATGTTTCAGATCTTGAATGTTTTCTATTATGATTCGGACTAGGAAAACTTGGCTTTAGCTCCACCCTTGGTCAGTTGACTTAAGGGCCAAGTGATATGAGATAATCCCAACTTGAACCTATTGGAAATATTGTTGTCATTGATGTCAAACATAGAGGGATACTACAGATGTCCAAGATAAATATTGCAAGATGGAGATTGTTGGAAATATTATTTTTGGAATTTCGATGCTCAGTTTGGATACCCTATATTTGAAGGTATTTTTACTCTAAATACCTAGAGCAAATGGAAGAATAGGATATATGGTTGAAAAATTTATTTTGGGACCTTTCCAATGGTATATGGAACTCCCTCTAACTCAATAGGAATGAGGAGATGTGAAATATTATGTTAGGTCAGCCCAGTCAATTTTACAAGTCGGCCCCATAAGTGAACGTAGAAACACTATATAGGATAGATGTGCTCATTTGAATAGCATCCAATAAAGAAAATAAAGTACAAGTGCACAAAAGAGATATGAGGTGTGCAAAGGGAGTTGGGGAATATTCTTGGGGTCTAAAGGTGCACAAGAGGAGATTTATTGGAGTTTTAAGGGTGTGTTATGAAGGATTAAGCTCTATGATGTTGCAAAGTGTGTTGTTTTTAGGTTGTGATGCTACAATCGGAATTATATTTTGGGAATGATGTTATGAGGTTCACTAGGGCATGAAGGCTAAATCTAACTAGGGTTTAAAGCAATGTCTGGGGTATGAATCAAGGAGAGGCGTTGGAGCATGAAAGTTAAGGGTATGATGATGTTGTGAAACGTATGAGGTATGAAGCATGCAGGTGAAGTGAAAAGTACTATGTGTATGAAGATCTTAGATTGGTACCTATGCGTCGTTGATTTGACACCTTTTTCACCATTAGAATCACTTCTTTTCGAATCATTTATCCCTTTCCTTCCATCCATACATCGCCATTTTTACCTTGTTTCCTCATGAATGCACCAATACAAACCTCCAAGCATTAAGTGGTTAATTGTTGTTAATTTCCTTGTTTTTAATGAATTAATTATAATTATACTTTGGTTTTACTGGTGATCGTTTCTCAAGAAATTAGGGTAATCAAGAACACAATTTTTGTAGAAACTTCCACGATTGGCATTTTTACCCAACTCCATATGGGATTCCACAATAGGGTTTTGTTGAAAAATGCATCAATATGATTTCATGTTTCTTGGATCACACTCAAGTCAAAAGTATGCAACTCTAGCTCGTGGTCAATGTTTTCAGTGAAACCCATGTCAGATTAGAAGAGGCAGTTTTGAGGTGTTATTTGCAAATAGATAAGAGCAAATCTTGAAAATCAGGGACATGGATTTTGTGCAAAATGAGCCCAATTAGGTGACTTGCAAGAAGATTTCTTAGAAAATGCACGATTTGAGAGATATGGGTGTTTCTTCAAAATGGATTTTCCCAGATTATGTGTTGCAACCAAATTTTCAAAATTTCCTAATTTGTAAAACCCATATTTCATTTGATTTATTAGTTATGAGTTTGGAGGATTGGATATTACCCTCCCCATTGAATTTTATGTATAAATATGCAATCAAGATGGAGGAGAGAGGATTCATGATGGTAGAGGGAGATAGGAACACAAAAACGGTCGTTGGTGATTAATGGTTTATTGCAGAGAAATAGACTCTTGGTTGTGTAATTGGGGACCGGTTCATTTAATACCAAAGTAATTTTTTTTTATTTTTTAGTTTTTTTTTAGGAAATGGCGTGTGATTACCATTTAACTTATATTTTCTTTTAACAACTCATGCCAAAATTGGCAGGTCCCCCTCTCTCTGGTATGCATTACCTTGTTTCCATCATTTATTTGATTGAATGCATTGTTCTTAGTTTCATTTGTCTTTTATAATTATTTATTTCATGTATAATGTTTCTGAGCTTTTCCATGAGTGTAATAGCCATTTACAGAAGTCAATAATTCACGGAAGATTTGAAGAATTCTAAATCACTTCACAATATATAGTAGGAATATTTGATGAATGAAAAATTGTAATTCGCAACTAGAAATTGTTACAGTAACTATCAGTCCAGTAATTTGACCTCTTTAGATTAGTTTAGTTTCCATTACATTAATTTCATAGAATGATGTGGGCTCTGTTTTCCTTGTGAATTCACTTGTTTATTAATTGTTGGTGTGCACAGTTGAAGTATTTCCTTTGAAGAGTAAATATTTTTCTATTTGATTGCTACAAAACAAATACATTGAAGGTCTCAAATATTATTTGTTACACAAAAATAATTGCATGAACATTAGATAATGAAGATTGTGATTCAAGCCATATAGAATTTTTAAAGAACAAGTGATCCAGTGACTACATAATTATGTAGTTTGAATGATTTGATTTTTGTTTGAGTTCATAGGCTTGAAGTTTTGATTCCTTCCACATATTGAATGATACCACAAATATTTGTAGAGATCAAACAACACGAATACAGTGACTGTGTAAATAGAGATCTTAATCATTGAATGAGAATCTACCATAAGAATTGTCAGTTGTTGAATGCCAATCAATACTATGGAATAGAGTAGGGTTTGTTAAAGTAGTTTCCAGCATCTCTTAATTAGCATAGGCCTTGATCTTGCATATATTTTTCTTGCATATCATAAGTCTACAAACTCTGGATTGATAATTTAATATAGTAGAGTTCGATCAATTGAACTAACTGGCATTTTTAGCGTCGTTGTCAGGGAGATGCTAAAGGGATTAGAGCATTGATAGTTTGGTTCTTTAGTTTTTATTATTTTTTTCATTCCTTGATTAACCTTATGTCAATGATAACCTGGTGAAAACAAGGCATTAGTAGCATGACGTACTCAATATATGGTGTGTTTTATTTTTGTAGATTTCATTCAAAAAGTAGAGAAGTTTTAATTATTTTGGGTGTTGTAAGAACCCCCGTGCACTAATCCATTTGTGAGCAGGAGATCTAGACTAGTGGGAAGAACTTAAATATACTCAAGAATTTGTTGAGAAAATGAGGATGTACTGCCACAAGGAATTTCTCAAATCCTTGTCCAAAGCTCATAATTGTCACTAGGAATGAATCTGTTGAGGAGAAAAAGATCCATGAGCCATGTCCACAAGAGGAACACATACAAGTCTTTCTCAATCAGCCTTGGAATCATATGGAAGACTCATGGATAACATATGATGAAGAGAAAATAATGGAGCCAGAGATCGAATAATTTATTGTATTCTTGTCACCAGATCCTTTATGCATTCAAGAGTGCAACAAGCAAATTTCAGAAGGTTTGCATGGTGTGACAAAGAAATACATCTTGTTATTAATAATTGTATTAACAAAATATGAGTGGTAGTAATTTCTAGAAAGAGTGATTTAATGCATGTTAGGAAATGTGAATGGGAAAGGGTGTAAAGTGCTTTAGTGTCACGAGGTAGAGAGTTTGTGAGATGGTGGACGAGTGGGATGATGGGATGGCATATGATCAGGACAAAGGAATAGTGAATGAGTGGGACTATGTGATAAAACATGAGTGGGATCGTGGATGAGAGGGACAATGAATGAGTGAGATAGTGGACGAGCGGGACAACGGGGTGATAGAATAAAAGGAATGGTGCTCTGCACCTGTGGATGGATACTAGCATTCGAAAAAATTTCTAAGTGTGAATAGTGCAGGATGGAGGGAGTGGAAGTTAAATAAAGTGTTATGTGGGTCACAGAACTTTGGAGTGGTAATATAATGTGTTAGGAACCCACAATGGTCTCTAAATCTTGTTTGTTTAAAAAAAAAAATTGAAGTATGGAGGAATTCTAAGAATGAACTATACAAGGAGGAATGAAAAATATTTTATCAACTCTTGTTGGTCAACGAGCATGATCCCTCGCATTGTCATTCTTCATGTTCATTCGGGTTTGGGAGAGGGAATTTTCAAGGGTTGTAGTGAATTTGATATTAATCAGAATCATAACATATAATATGCCAAATAAAATCCCCCAAAATCATCTTTCCAATGGTGTTGGTCTAGCATCAATATTAGCACTCTGTCAAAATATTTGTGCTCTAAAATCCATGCGGTCATCGTGGAAAAAACCATAAACTAACTTGTTTTAAATTAGTGATAAATCCACTTCTCAAAATCTAATTTGGATGATTGTTTTTAAATTAGTTGTTTTTATGAGAGGAACTCAAATTTATAGTTGGTTTCTTCCAATTCTACATTGAAATCTATAAGAATTCATATAAGTGTCGCAGCCCTCTCTTTTGTTTTTTAAACTTGCAAAATAGAACCTTGGTTCTCTAGATTACTTCAACATTGCGGTCAACACTCATCCATGGGACCTTGGTTTATGTTTTTACCTCCTCACTAAAACATTAAGGGAAACACTTTTCTAAGGTGGGTGGAATGTTGGGATCCCCCCATTACACCCCTAGGGAGGATCCCAACATTCCACCCCCCTTGAAATTTTTTATCCTCGATTCTTGTTGTGAATAGGTACAATCATAAATTGGGGTCCCATGGATGAGTGTTGAATGCAATGCTAAACTAATCCAAAGAACCGAGGTCCCATGCACAAGTGATAGTCACCCTATTGAAGGCAATCCAATATGCGCCACCTTAAACCTAGCTTTGATACCACTTGTTAAGTACCTTAAATCTAAAAATGATATCACATACAATATGTTCAAGAATAAGATATAAATTATCCACACTTTACTAATATCAAAACCATTAAATCATGGAAACACCTTGCAATTGATCCTTTAATGGAAGGAATCCACTCATGTTCACTTGCTTCTTCAAGGGGGAAAACACTTGATGAGCTAAGCTCAAAATATAATACCCTTCCACACATGACTCATAAGGAGGAATCCATCCTTATTTATAGCTAACAAAAGAACCCTAATCATAACAACCTCCTAACTTCCTCATGAACCTTCTTTAATAAATCCCCATTACATTTATTCAATACTAACTACCATAGTGGGCACTATTTAATAATATTCATAATGGACCTAGTACACCCTACATTGGATCCATCCAATGTTATTTCTCTAACAGGGGCCCTTCATCCCCCCATTACAACCTTAGGGAGGATCCCAACAAGATAAATGATTAATTATTATGGCAAGAAGTCTTCACCATAAAAATCCAAAACAAAAAAAAAAAATCAATGGGGCTTGTTTTATGAAATATTGAAATACCAAGTCATATGCACGGTTAACTACTCAAAAATAATCCTATGAATGAAAATTTTAACACCATATCCTTTCCAAATGGAATTATTGTTAAAACTTGGAATACAATCTAAGCCTATGGTTGATGATTTCAGTCAATATATTTATCAAATGAACAAATTTAAAGCTCTCACTCTTTCATCCATGTTCTTCATTTAGGATTGTAATATAAATTCATGTATTGTAAACTTCTCACTCTGTCAACAATGAATATGCATTGACAAGCTTGTCAATATACATTATCACAACCAACTATGTTGTCTTATAAAATGGAGTTGCTAACACTAATGATTATTAAAAATATTCTCATAGGAAAAAAAACAAAATTGGAAGAAAATACCCAAAGGAAGATTGATTTTCTACAACCAAGAGGAAGACATGGATTATAAGAAAGAAAACATTTTTCTTCCCACTAGTTAAATTTCTTGTACTCTCCTATATAAGAACAAAATGATTGCACTAATTCATTTTTGCACACCTAATCCTACAATCTTTGCTCTAGTATATATTAGCAACTAGCTGGTAATGGTAGACAATCATCCCTCCTTCAGAATGCCCAAAGCATTTATATAACCTAGAAAAAAATTAATGATATTTGAGTTATCTAGTGTCTTCAAAGTGTTGTGCAAGTGAAACAATCTCTCAAGTAGTTGGAATGGTCTTGGACAACTCCCAATTTTCAATAGATAAATAAAGGCAATGAAAACATTCATATACAATAAAAGAGTTTAAAAGAGCTTCCATGGAGTAAATGAGAAACAAAGGAATATAACTACTATCCAATGCAGTTATCAAAAAAAATGTTAAGCATGAAATTAACAAACTCAACGTTATGTTTGGGAAACCTCAACATAGGGAATAAAAAGAATGGAGAAAATCAAGTTGATTGAGAGGTTGGAAGGAAAGTCATTGACTTAGGAATGCTTGTTGGGATCCAATGTCATGTATTTGTTCCGTTTGAAGGTTTCCAAGACAAATATTAATCTACGAAGGTCACTTGGCCTATGAGGTTGTCTATTTGTTGGGTTGAATGGTTGCAAAGCCAAAAATCATTGACTTTGGAAGGATAGCTAACATTTGAGGTTTCCTATTCAACTTCGCATGCTAAAAACACCAATCAAAACCCAAGCAATAACTCTTTGAAACCTAAACACCATTAATTTGATGGGTTAATTGCATATTGAATCTTCTTTGGGAATTTCACTAAATCTAGAGCAGCACTTGGATGATTGGCTTCCAAGGTGAGTAACCTCCTCCTTCATGTGGATTCACAACCACTTATGCTACATTTCGAAGAGGTGATCATAATGAGTGACTCACAACTTAATAATATTATAGAAAAAACTCTTCACAAAACAAATTTCCTACTTTACGAAATGAGAACTCAAGTTAACTCCAATGCACGATGGCATGAGACTATAGCATCCACTCTAAGCCACTTAAAAAACCCTTGTTTCTCTTTTATAGATAACCATCAATTAAATTAGTATACATTGCCATAACATAGATAAAGAGGCCACTTGATAGAGTTCCAAACCAATTAATTTCAATACATACAATTCCTTGGTTTTCTTACTTTGTAAATGTGTAATTACGTCACCCAATATCAGAATGTCAATCCTTTAGAATTTTAGTGTAGAAGACATAACAAGCTCTCTAATGCGTGGCCATATGATATATTCTACATTCCACTTGGTACCTTTCATTAAATGTGAAGTAGAAATCATCTTTGTTTCCATGGAACTTTTTGAATTGTGTTTTTATACTTCTTAGTCTTATAATCAAATTTTGTCAATTTCATCATGATCAATAACCCTAAAAACCTTAGTCTCTATTCTTCCATAGTTCCCATACATAATTTGTTCAAACTATAAAAATATTCCTAAATAGACCTCGCAAGATCAAGTTCAATCCTTGCAATTGGAATTTGAATTTTTCCCAGTTTTGTGATCCCGCAATTTTGAAGTTGATCACTTGGATAATGTTGGGGTGTGTATATTTTTAATGAAAAAAATCAGCAAATTGAATTTTTTGTCAAACACTTAGCAACCTAGAGATAATTGTCTTCATAAAATTCATAAATGCTTTAAACCCACATTCATAAATTACCATAAACAGAAATACACATTGCTAAGCAAAATAGCAGCGGAAATAAACACAGTGGACAACGACCCATAAAACTCAGAAATTTAGGCAAAAGCCAGGGAAAACCCCAATGTGGGGAAACCCAACGAGAGAGAGAGATATATATTATTTATCTTTCAGGAAAGTACAGTATAGTAGCAACATCACATTTCCAGCAAAGAGAAATACCTCACAGCCACAAAAACAACAGTCCCAAATATTATGCCTTGGAAAATGTGCCCAAGTCCGTACAGTTGTACGACCTCCTCCAAATCTATTCCTCAAAAAATGTGCCCAAAAAAGTGGTGTACGGTCTGCACAGTACGGCCTAGCATCAACAAGAAGAACTCTAGAAAATGCCTCGGTTTTTGTGCCAAAGGCTGCCTCAAAAACCGTGTCCAAACTTCCTATTGTATGGATTGTACGGATCTGTACAGTACAACCCAGCGCATAAAATGGAACAGCACACACACATAAAATCACCTTGGGATTTGTACCCTCCTTCTCACGGGAAATGCTCCCTCCAAGCTGCTCACTTTACTCTCTCAAGCTTAGTCGGAAAATCTCTCTTGCTCCTCCTCTCAATGTGTCTTGCACACTACCCAATGCATTCTTTTATAAATCTGAAAATGACATTTTCCCTCCAAAGTGTCTTTTCACCTTCCCCAACCCTACATCCAAAGTCCAAGATTAGATCTTGCCTTTTTCAAGATCAAGGGTCATGATCCATTCCCTCCAAAATGAATCACTTGAAATATTAAAGTGATTTCACTTTATTACATAAGTGCTTTATGAAATAAAGTCACTTTAAAATTAGAAGGTACACTTTATTAAAAAATCACTTTAATAAAATAACCACTTAAAACAACTTTATAAAAGCTCATTACAAAGTTAAGTGCATGGTAGTGTAAACATAAGGTAACATTTGCATACAAGACAAAACATGCAGAGTACCTCCCGAGCTAAAAAGCTAACACTCCCTCTTAGCAAGGGAAGTACTCATTGCCACCACTATCATCTGGTAACATCACATTATGGTTTGTAGGAGCTCCCTCTGAACCTGGATCCATCCTCAACACCTGCACAGAACTTGAACTAGAAGATATTCTCCTGGAAACATCATGGAACCCTAAGCTCACTTCAACTTGAGCATTGGTTAGATCAACACGGCTAAGCCTCCTGTTAGTGCTCAGAAGAGACTCACTCTCTTCTCTCGGAATGCAATATTGAATCCTTGGTACCATCGCAGTCTCAGAAGCCTCCTCACGCTCCTCATCCGACATTGAATCATACACTAAAGGTTGTTTTCTCAACATATACAACCTGCCCACTCGGTTACCAATTAGTTGCAGCTCCACCGGGTCCACTCCCTGCATGTAGATAAACACATGTTCCCTCTTGAAAAATATGCAATATCCTACATCCTCCAAGGCTGAGACTGGGAGAAAGTTAACCCTCAACCCTGGAACAAAGAGAACTCCATCAAGCTCCAAGAGTCCCCCAAACTCAAGTTGGAATCTAACATTCCCAACTCCACGTACATCTTTTGCCATACCGCCTTCATTTACCACTTGTCGGTGAGGACCAATCTCTGTGAAATCTAGGAATACTTGCCAGATTCTCTTCATGTGGCTAGAGGCTCCATTATCCACAATCCATCTGATATCACCTCCAAATCCTCCGTTGCCGACACTATAAACTAGGGTCACCAAAGAAAATTCATTTTCGTACTTTGAAGAAAAGTCCTCCATGGTTGTTGTAGTAGTTGTCTCAGGCCCCTCTGGTTTCATATTCTTCTTCCTCTTGGGACAACGAGAGGCAAGGTGCCCCAACTGGTTACAACAATAGCATCTTACTTTACTCAAGTCCCTTCCGGAACTTCCTTTCATCTTGCTCTTTGCAGTAATAGAAACATTCTCATCAACTCTATCTGTCTTATGCTCACTACTCTGAGACCTTTCTCGAGTCTCCTCTTGAGTGAAATCATCCCACAGTGTGCTCCAATCTGGTAGATGCTCACGCCCCACCACACACTTCACGAAGACTTCCCATTCTTTGGTGAATCCATTTAAGGCTATCCTCACCAACTCAAAATCTGTAATGACCTCTCCAACAACTTCTAGCTCATATTTTACTTGAGCCACCCGGGTAAGATAAGAAGAGACACTCTCCTCCTTACCCATCTTGGTATCATGTAACATAGCATTCAAGGTCATCTTCTGGTTCTCGTTCTTCGCCTCAAACAAGTTTTTAAGTGCATCCCACATCTCCTTGGCAATCTTTTTCTTAGCCAAGTGTGGGATAAGGTGATCCTTCACCCCATCCAGAATAATCCTGTGATCTTTAGCTTCCTTGACCTCATGCAAGTCCAAAGCAACAGGATCTGTTGCGGGAGCTACCACAACAGAGTTGACATAGTTATAATTTTTTTTCTCCTTGAGAACAGCTGACAAACGAACCTTCCACTGCAAATAGTTGGAAATTCCATCCAAACTATCCTCATATCTAACGCTTGCAGCCATATTCCCCGTCACAACTCAAGGAAAACAATCACACCCTTTTTCCCAAAAATCACACTACCCACTGTCACTCAGAGACAACGCTCTGATACCATGTGTATTTTTAATGAAAAAAATCAGCAAACTGGAATTTTTGTCAAACACTTAGCAACCTAGAGATAATTGTCTTCATAAACTTCATAAATTCTTTAAACCCACATTCAGAAATTACCATAAGCAGAAATACACATTACTAAGAAATAGCAGCGGAAATCAACACAGTGGACAACAACCCATAAAACTCAGAAATTTAGGCAAAAGCCAAGGAAAACCCCAATGTGGGGAAACCCAACAAGAGAGACAGAGATATATATTATTCATCTTTCAGGAAAGTACAGTACAACAACAACATCACATTTCCAGCCAAGAGAAATACCTCACAGCCACAAAAAAAAATAGTCCCAAAAATTTTGCCTTGGAAAACCTGCCCAAGTCTCTACAGTTGTACGGCCTCCTCCAAATATGTACCTCGAAAAATGTGCCCATCATAGTGTTGTACGACTTTCATAGTACGTCCCATCAGAAGCAAGAAGAACTCCAGAAAACACCTCGATTTATGTGCCAAAGGCTACCTCGAAAATCATGCCCAAAATTCCTACTATATGAATCCGTACAGTATGGCTCAGCACAGAAAATGGAACAACACACACACAAAAAATCACCTTGGGATTTGTGCCCTCCTTCTCCTAGGAAAATGTTCCCTCCAAGCTGCTCACTTTCCTCTCTCAAGCTTACTTGAAAAATCTCTCTTGCTCCTCCTCTCAATGTGTCTTGCACACTACCCAATGCATTCTTTTGTAAATCTGAAAATGACGTTTTCCCTCCAAAGTGTCTTTTCACCTTCCCCAACCCTACATCCAAAGTCCAAGATTAGATCTTTCATTTTTCAAGATCAAGGGTCATGATCCATTCCCTGCAAAATGAATCACTTGAAATATTAAAGTGATTTCACTTTATTACATAAATGCTTTATGAAATAAAGTCACTTTAAAATTAGAAGGTACACTTTATTAAAAAGTCACTTTAATAAAAGAACCACTTAAAACAACTTTATAAAAACTCATTACAACGTTAAGTGCCTAGTAGTGTAAACATAAGGTAACATCCGCATACAAGACAAAACATGCAGAGTACCTCCCGAGCTAAAAAACTAACAGGGTGGGCATGAACAAAGGTTTCATGAGAATAAAAGGGGGGGATTCCTTCTTCTCACCCCTCCCTTGATATTTATCAACATTTAAGTTGTCCATATGTCTAATCACATAATCCCATTGAGGTAGAAATTTAAGGCACATACCTCACCCCATTCACCAATGTATTCAATCACCTATGCAAAAATTATTCAAAGTTATTAATGGCTCGATCATGCATTGCATGTGGTTTATTACAATTGGAATTGAAGTCAAAGTTTGTAGGTTGTCCCTCTCCCTCACTCTATCTTTTCTTTGGGGGTGTGAATCCAGGATCATGTTTTGTTAGCAATTCAACTATGATTCGAGTGAGGAAGTGAATTATCCTTTTAGTGGAAGAAATTCGTGTAATCCCCATTAGAATTTTGACATGTAATTTCTTCCTCAATTGGTTAGCAATGGTTCATGGATGCAGTGAGGATGGGTGTGTTTGATGTGATATGGTTGATATTAAAATAAGTGTTGGGCAATGTGATCTTGGGGTTGCAGAGGAAAGGAAGTTTGTGGTTTCCTCAAACCTTCAATGGGATCACTGGTATGAGGAGTGAGAGGGGAAATTGATAGTGGAAATACAAGAATGGGATCTCTATGTTGTTGAGACTTTCATTCAATTGATTTATTTCTTCGCGATCTAGATAAGGAAATGAGGGAATTCATGCAAGTGTAGAGAAGTAAATTTATGGAGCTTGACTTGAAGTTAAATTTAGCATTTTCATGGGTATCTTACATCTTCAGTGTCCTCAATTTCCCATGGGAGGGACCCCAATATCCCTCTTCATCCAATTCTTATGCAACTATGAAACTCAAGGACAAGAGCTAGTCGCCTTGTGTCATCCCAATTTGGAACTTGAGGCTGCCAATGAAGACATTTTCCCAATGTAGCACCCACCTAAGTACATGTGCCATGAGAATCTCAAATAAGAATCCTGGGTGATAGAAGATTCCCTTCAATGACCAACTTTTTAATTTCTTTGCTCTATGCAATGTTTTGTTAGGTTAAGTTACTTTTGAGTTAGTTTGTTTGGTAGTACACCTACCATGCTTTTAGTTAATATTTTGGATAGGAATTAGCAAGGTCTGTGCTTCAAGGATAATACATTTCACTTGAGGGTTGTGGCACTCCCCTATTTTGGTTTGTATTACAATGTTCTACAGTTAGGACACATGTTTTTCTAATACAATGATACACATTATTTTTATAAATAATAATAATCATGGTCGAGGTCGTTGTTGTGTGCAATTTCTCACAAGCATGTACAAAATACACTAACTTTACAGTTGCATGTTAAGTACAGATAAAATAAATTTCAGGACTATAAAACATAATCCCTATGCAAACTTTACAATCCTCAAACTCTAGATTATTAATGCAAGAAAGAAAAGAGAGAAAGATATATTACATTAAACATGAACAATACATTTGAAAGAATGTAAAAGATACTACATTACCAATGTAAATTCGAAGAAAACATTTGTGAAGTGAGCTTGATGAAAATGATGGGCTCCAAATCCCGTCATTGGGATGGGTATTTGGCTCCTTAATGTGTTGAAGATTCCCTCCTTGGATAAGCAAGGAACCTATACAAAAAACACACTATCAAGAGGAAGAGATCATCAAAATCTTGATAGCATAACCTTATTTGTGATAATAGATGAATGGAGAGACCTCAAATGCTTTATTTATAGGGAAAATAGTGGTTATAACATTTTGATATGGTCTTCCAAATAGTGTCTAAATATGACCAAATCAAAATTAACAACACCAATTAGGGTTTAACATGGTCCACATATAGCTAACTTCTTATTATGTCAAATGAGATCCAGAAACAGTGAAAATTAGCTTTTTTGTAGAGCAGTGCAACTTTTGGGAGTATTATCCACATTGTGCAACCACACTTATTGGAAGTAATATCGACATTGGCACTTTTTGATCAATTTCAAGGTTTGATTCTATTGTTTCCACTAAGTTTGATGTCATATGGTAGTGTAAAGGGGTTCAAAATGGAGGTTAAGCATGCCAATAGTGATGTATTTTTGTAAGATTGTTGGAAATGTCACAAGTGAGAAATTTTGATGTGAAAATGGATTGCCCCGTAATGTGTGAAGATAGCACCAAATCATATGAAAAAAATACATCATAATTTATTTGAAATGTCGCAAGTGAGAAATTCTGATGTGAAAATGGATTGCCCTGTAATGTGTGAAGATAACACCAAATCATATGAAAAAATACATCATAGTTTATTTACCCATTGATGAAAATATAAATAGACAACTTAACATTTATCAAGTATCCTGAACTAGAAATCAAGAAAATGAATGTTACAACAAAGACTTGTCATCTTCTTAATCACAAGTCGTGTTACAATAAAGACTTGTCATCTTCTTAATAAAAAATCATCACTCTAATCAACGAACTTCTTAACCTTATTCTAAACGAGTATGACACTTCATTTATGTTCCAACAAATCAAAATCCCAATACAACTTTCTTTTAAACATATACTTGCAATCATAATAAAATATACTTATCATGAAAATTCAATCTAATCAATAAACTTACCAACCTTACTCTAAACAAACAAGACACTATTTATTTTTAAATAATCAAAATTCCAACTAAAGATATACTTTGAATCATAATAAGAGAATTACCATCTGAGAATCTTACCAAGGAATATCCTTGATAAAAGGTAGCCTTGGGATGGATTGTTGCTTTCACAATGTTAATATTCTCTAGATCTTCGGTTTAATTTTCATTTGATTTCCTCTTGTATTTTGACAATGAAGCATTTATATATTGAAAGGTTGCAATATCCCTAATTTATATTATCTATTGTTATTTGGAATTGTGTTTTTCAGTTAGGGGGTTGGGTCGACAGTTTCCATTGCATGGAGCAATATATTTTTCTCATTTAGACCTTAGTTGCTCAATATCCGTGAGACTTGTTCGCATATAGAATATGCACAATTTTTTTAGTAAAGGATATCCATCTAGTCTCATACTACATAAGCGAAAAATCTACACTTTCAATGAGCTTCGCACATAAATGATTTCTCACGCAATCATGTTGAAGATAGCAGAATGGATTTTTTGGGGATAGGAAACTTGTATGGAGTATGGAAAATGCACTTTTCTTACTATTCACTTGGTTGTAATCGTTACTGAAATGGATGAAATTCCACTAGCTCCACCCCTCTTCCTTCAAATGTTCTTTGTTCTCTACCCCCCTCCTGCCTATTTTTCCTGGCTTCCCACCCTAGTTGCCTTCCTTTCCAGCCCCACTTACTTAAATGTGAAAAGAAGGTCATGAATCTTTGTTCTCTGTGAGAGTACTAAGTCTGAAATTTTTCACTATCTTTGGGTTATTGGCTTCTATCTCTCATGCGCTATCTTTTGGAGGTCAAGTGTAGATGCTTCTTTGCTGATTTTTGGATGGAATTGTTGCAATTTGGGTTTACTCTTGTGATATCTTAGTGAAGTAAGTAAATTTCTACAATTTTGTTTCATACTATTAGTGTTTCATGGTGAATTTTACTTGGTCATGCTAGACATCTTTCTTGGTGAAACACTAAGAGAGGAGCATAAGTGCTTCCTCCTCTCACAAGGTTAATTTTGTCCAAAATTTGTGAAGAAATTCTAGCTAGTGTTAGACTCCTAAATCCCTAAAATGCTAGCACTTTAGGATTTTGGCCCTAGACTCTTGATTGTGACCTAGTTGAAGTACTTAATAAGGGAGAAAAGGTTGTTAGAGCCCAAAAGTGCTTGCATTATAGAAATCCCTCTCATCAAGGCTTAAAACCCTAAGGCCCTAATGTGTTAGTACCTTAGAGTTTAAGCCCTACCTCTTAGTCTTTGTTAGCTTCATCTCCAAAACGTATTGTATTATTGTTGTAAAGACTCCACAGCCCTCAAAGGCACTAATATTTACGCTATCTTATGGTGAAAGTGATCAACAACTCTCTATTTTAATTCTCTCAATATTCCTACTAACTTTACTTATATTAACTTAAGCTAATTGACTAATAAACTTGTTGTTGTTGCAAAATTTTGCTACATCCATCTTAGCATACTCTAATTCATTGCATACAATGCTCTAATGGTGGTATAACATGACTAGAAATTGCTTGAAACAATTGGATATGTGCTAAATTTTCATTGTCAATTAATGCATTTTTTATATCCTTTTATTTTTGTTGTTACAAACTTATGCATGTTGTTATAAATTGTTGTACTACTGCAAATTCATAACAGCCATAGTAATTTTCAATGGCTAATGTCTTAAAGAGGTATTATTGGATGTTTATACTTGGAAATAATTATATATATGTTATAAGTGTTCTTGCTATGGGAAAGTACTCAAAAATATGTACACCTCTTAGTTCTTCTTGACTTAGACCTTGACTTGGGTGATCAAGAGAGGGGGCGATAAGCTTCGATAACAAAATTTCTATTTCGATCCTTTGAGGTCACCGGGGAAGCCTCCCTTGTGGTGGATCTTTGTTAGAGACCTAACCTCCCTAACCCCTCATGTAGATAGAATAATATATTTTCCATGTAATAAACGTTGACATTAGTTAATAAGGCATATTTAATAAATATGAACAATTCAATGTAAGAAGACCTAATAGAAGCTTCTGCTTCTAGAAAGATATTCCTCTAGAATGTTCTTTAGAATATAGAATTAGTATAAATAAGACTATGAGGCATGAGAAAGATTGCCTTGAGAATTATTGTAATAGAGCTCTATTATGTTGGAGGTTTCCCCCTCAAAGAGGCAAGTGAACATCGCTTTCTTTGAATAAATGTATTATTTATGGTATTGCTCTTCTCAATATTTTGTTGTTCCGTTGATATCTATTGAATATTCATGCTTTTGCATTTTATATTACATCACATACCTTACAAGTGGTTTGATAGAACTTCCCTTGGCATGAATTGTGGGTTAATATTTTTAGGGTGTGTTTAAACTATAGTGATCTATTGTTCAGTGCATAAATTTGCAATCGAGGAAGCATACACGTAGGAAATACAAGAGGTTTTTAAGCTCACATTGTTGGACACCCTTGCAAATCCTGTTGGTACCCCTTAGAGTGGTAGCACATTAGACAACACCTATATATCAACTTTCTCTTCCACATACCTTTGGTATATCAGGAACCCCCCAGGTATCCTGAAACCATCCCTAGATCAACTGATCAGCCGCCTGACTGCTATAGTTCCACCAAGAACACTCAAGAAGATACTCCCTAGTACTTGGGTAATTGGGTAGTACAGCTAAGGGTACATTCTATCCTCCTTAGTTGGTGCCCTGAGATATTGGTTCGAGTACTATTGTTCGAACTCACACGTATATCAAAGAGCTATAGCACAAGGAAAACCCTTGTCTATAGGAAACTAAAACCCTAACCCTTAGGACGAAAAAAGAACAAAAAAGGAATAGACAATATCTATTATCGTGAAACCTTACCTCCTGCATTCTAGTTGAGAAATTATTACACATTTTTTCTCTTAAGAATTTGGGCATTTTGACACTGCAGTATTATTCAGGTCAGAGCATAACTTCGTAGGAGTATAAAAAATAAAATAAAAAGTATGGGTCCTTCTCACACCCTTATTTAAGACCTATCTCATTGGATCCCCCTTTTCACCCTGATCATTTTGATACCTATCATTTTTAACCTTTTTTCACCCCATGGACCCATACCATTCTCAAAACCCTTATTTCCCATGTATCCCATTGATCTCCTCTCATTGCCCTGATCATCATGGTATATATCACTTATCTTAGTTTTTTTTTATGGACCCACCCCTCATCCCCTCTTGGCTCCCACCCACCAAAAAGAAACAAATTAGAAACTAAGTATTGACCTTACTACCCTTCAGGCCCAAGTAAATAGGGACATTCATGACATTAATAAAAAAATGCACCTTATTCAATAACAACTTGGTAGCCAAATTGTTGAATTCCATTCTACTCTACACCAATTCATGAAAAAATTCCAGGTTCCTTCCTCCTCTGACCCACCTCTCTATGTTGAAGGTGTTGACTCCAACCAACCTCTACACTCTCATTCCAAATCCCTACCTTGTGACCCCTGTCTTCCTAGACTTGAGGTAAACAAATTTGATGGCTTGGATCCCCAAGATTGGGTTACTCAGATAGAACATTATTTCTCCCTGTATAGTATCAGTAATGAGTTAACCAAGCTTCATTATGGAATCCTCTGTTTGGATAAAGAACGATGCAAATGGTGGAAATGGCGTCGAAATGTATGCCAAGGGTATTTTCCTTGGTCACACTTTGTTGCAAAGTTGTATGAACATGTTGACACAAACACACACCATTTAGGACATCTGACCAAGTTGAAACAATCTATAACAATGGAATAGTTTATTGTTTCCTTTGAGCACTTACATGATCTAGGTGGATATTGGTGACCACCCACCTGTGCCAAATCCCAACTGGCTCATCTTGACAGTTTTTCAGTTCAACACGTTTCTCTGTGACAGGGACATTTCTTTGTAATTGTGGGTTCTGCACTTTCGGGGTTGTCCCGAAACCCTACACAACATCCAGGTGGATATTGGTGGCCTCCCACCTATTCCAACGGGATTATTTTGGAAGTTTTCATGTCAGTACATCTTTTTGTACTTCCAAGGTTGTTTTGGGGCCCTAAACAATGTTTTCTTGGCTTTCCATAGTTAAATTGTAGTTGGAGTTAGATTTTGACAGCATAATGTGTATTTCTCAAAAATAAATTTCCAACGGGCTATCACATGCTTAAAATGGAGATTGTATGCAAATGTTACGACCCCAAGAAGTTAATGTACTAACTTAACCCAACGGGGCCCACATAAATTTTGGCGCTTCATCTTCTAGGGTTATGATTTTGGATGTCTAGGGTTTTAGCATTCATGTTTATCATAAAAATGCCTTCAGAGCATCATTGTACTCATCTTATTGTGAATGAGTGTAGTCGTCACATCTCTTCTCAGAGACAAAGATATCACCATTCTAGCGAGTCTTGCACTCTATATTTTACAGTCTCTATACATTTATTTCATTAATAGAAATCATGTATTGTTGTATTTCTTTGTTTCTGTAAATTTTTATGTGTATTTCATTATGATATCTCTGCTTTCATTTCGTTTCAAAAATAATCCAGATCATTGGTATCAGAGCAGGTTTCTCTTGATCGTTTTTCAGTGCATGTCCCCGATGAGGTCCGAGTATAGCAAGTTTGGTCTCGAGCTTGTCTCTCTTGAGGACAATCGCTCTCGCACACCCAAGAAAACCTATATGGTGACAGAAAAGAAAAATGGTGGAGCAGAAGATTCTATTAACATGTTTCTTGAGCAAGCTCTCGCGCGACAGAGGGACGAAATGATCGAGAATTTTTCTCACATCCTTCAATGCCTGTTGATAGCAACAGGCACATCTTCATAAAGCAACCACTTTGGAGGAAACTCTCCCTTCAAGGTACAAGTTAATTTTGATATTCTTGTATTTGAAGGTCAGATAGATGCGGATGCCTTAGAAAAATGGTTAAATCTGCTAGAAGGTTATTTCTGTATTCACAATTTTTCTGACAGGGAAAAGATCACCTTCGCACTCCTCAAGGATCTCCCCCATGTCAAATATTGGTGGGAAACTTACTGGGAGCAAAGTTCCACAGAGGAATATGGAATATATGGGGTCGAGCCCACTTGGGATTTTTTTGTGGATGTGGTCAAGGAACAATATTACCATGTTGATAACTATGAAGACCACTACATGAGATGGACCACACTGTGGCAAGAGAAGAGAAAAATAGTGTCAGAGTTCACAAATATTTTCCATACCTTGCGCACCAAGTTGGGTATCAAAGACTCCGAGCGAAATATGGCTCTGAAATACCATGGGGATCTGCATAGGTACATCCAAACCGAAATGGATTTCGTAAGCATCTCATCATTGGGTGATCTAAAAATGAAGAAGACTTGAAAAACTTGAATAAATATTGCAAGTGAAATGTTATGTGTTTTAAAGCAACCGGATCAATTTGCGACACATAATAAAGGATTACTTATGTAAAAATACACATAGACAGCAACATAAAACATTGAACATCAGCACATAAACATAGCAATTTGATAAAGGAGTTCACCCCACTCCGGGCTACATCTCCTGGTCCAGCTTCCAATGGATCATTATTATTAAATTGCTCAAAGTGCTCAAAAACATGCCTTACAATGCTCAAAATGACAAACCGACTTCTCCAATGGCTCCGCAGTGTCCCAAAACCCCTGTCTGGGCTCTTTCGGCACCTGAAACGGTCGAAAAATGAGAAAGATATGCTTCCTTGAAGTCTCCTTCTCCAACTTGCTGTCTCTGGTTCTACAAATTGCACCCTTTGTTCTTCAAACCTGGCTCACACGCTCTTTAAAGCGGAAAAACCAAGTCCCGTACGCAACCACGCACCGGTACAAACCATAGGACGGTTAAGGGCGCCCAGTCCCTAACCGCCTCGGCACCTGGGCACATGGGCACATGCGACCGCGCGCTTTTAAAAAGTGGTTAAGTCGGTTTTAAAACCGTGGAACCGACAGTGTAACTCCCATGCAAAGTACAACCACGCGCGCATTGTTTATAACAATTGTAATACATATATAATACAATGTTATACCCCCGCGTGGATTAATACAATGTTAAACCATGGCATATATATATATATATATATATATATATATATATGCACGCACCATATATTAACACAACACTTTGGTATATGCATATATGCATTCGCGCTACGCGCCAATAGTCGGAGCCCGATCATATGTATTGTAATGAAACCATGGGTCGGGGCTTAAGCCCCGGCCCGCGCCCTTTTCCATATAACACAAAATGTAACTTTAAATATATGTGCATTGGATTATGAAATAAGAAACACGGGTCGGCATAACGGTTAGCGGAAA
>ML806935.1:98173-114465 GCA_009831015.1 Picea engelmannii | reverse complement strand
ATATATATATATATATATGCGCGCACCATATATTAACACAACACTTTGGTATATGCATATATGCATTCGCGCCACGCGCCAATAGTCGGAGCCCGATCATATGTATTGTAATGAAACCATGGGTCGGGGCTTAAGCCCCGGCCCGTGCCCTTTTCCATATAACACAAAATGTAACTTTAAATATATGTGCATTGGATTATGAAATAAGAAACAAGGGTCGGAATAACGGTTAGCGGAAATGGTAAAGTCATATGTGGAGGAGAGGTCCGGGGGTCGAACCCCGTGGCCTCCAATATTTTACATATAAACTCCTTAGCCAACCAGCGAGCGACACGTGGCACCCTTGGATTGGGCCACGTGTCCTCCTATTATAGGCCACCCAATGACACGCGTCAACACTGCATTCGCCGACAATCGTCCAATGAAAATGCACCACATCACCCACCTGCCACGTCATCATGATGGTACGGCCCTGCCACATGGCCGTACGGACTGTACAGATAGGTACAGTCAGCATCCCAAATTTTTGCCTGTTTGGGTTGGCAGACAGATCACGATATCTCCTCCATACGGACTCCGTTTTCGAAAGTAAATATACCGCCGGAATTAGGAAGACGAGACAAACGCAATGGCACTTTTTTCGTTGCATTCCGAGCACTTTGAAAATTGAGCAAAATTTGATCCCCTGATCATTGGGAGTTGCCTATCGATATGATTTCAAAATCGAGCAGAAATTTAGGCACCGAAACAAATGGGAGTTCGGGTCTACAAATCCGCAACAACCAAAGCATGGTAAAGATGGCCCTAACCAAAAGCCTCCCGACAAACAGTCCAAGACATAGGAAAAGAAGGGTAAAGGAAAGACGAAGAGTGACACTTGGAAGCGATGTGACTTCAAAAAAATCCCCTGGCACAACACTAATAAATGTCACTTGAAACAAAAATTGGTGTTTGAGGTCAAAGATAATGAGCTGAACCCTGATTCGGAATCTAATCCATAAAATATTGAAAATAGACAGATGATTGACGCAGAACCCACTGTTACTATCGTGACCGCAACAATTCAACCAGAGGAACCAATAGATCCTGAAGAGGGGGAGTGCCTCTTCCATTCATAGATGTGGGTGAAGGGGACCCCGTTGCATTTAATTTTTTTATAGTGGCAGCTGGAAGAACCCCATCTCAGATGAGGTCATCAAACAGTTGGGGTTGTCAACAACACGACACCCGCAACCATACAACATCGGGTGGCTTCACCAGGGATGAGATCTTAGTGTCAGTCGGCAATGTCACATGTCCTATTTCATCCAACCCTTCAAGGATGAGGTAGTGTGTGATGTTACCCCTCTTGATCTCTGTGATGTTGTTTTGGGCCAACCATATATGTGGAAGCGTCATGGTTTTTATGACTCTCGACCCCATTGTTGTGTATGTTTCGTCACTTGGGTGAGAAATACAAGGGCACTTTCAAGTCTAGTTGGGCCTGCTAGACAAGACAGAGGTTAGTGTATGAATTAAACAATCCAAGCACATGAAATAAACAAGGAAATAAACTAAAAACAACTAAGGAAATAAAACTAGAATTCATAAGAAACTTTGAACCAAAATCAATCAACCAAATGACCAAGATTATGCCACCAATGGATAACTATATTAGTTGGAAAAACATTGTAGATAAAGGAGAACTTATGGATCCCCTCTTCGTCCTTGGGAGGGATCTTGAGTTCCATATTGGAGATATCTTCTTACAATGATAAACAAGAAAGAAAATGGTGAAGAAATCCAAGCCTATTCCCTCAAGAGGTGAGTGGAATGGCCTATTGGAATGTTGCTAGAATGCTCCAAGAAGAAAAGAGGATTCTTGAAGGAGGATTGAGGCAGCATAACAATACTATGAGATTCTTGAATTCTTAGTGCACCCATGGCCTCCATTTATAGCATGTCTTTTAGGAAATATCCAACTAGTTCTTAGTGTGAACAAGGGGCCCTTTAGAGCACCCTTTGGTTTTTTACCAGCCCCCCATTCGGATTCAGCCCAGATTTGAGGGTCAAATCAAGTTGGGAGCTGGTCCATAAGTGGTTGAGGGGCCAAAAAGAACCATAAATGTGTCATTCACAGGAGTGTATGGATTTTCTCGTACACAATCACACATATAGAATAGTGTGCACTCTGTGGGCTTCTTTGGCCCGTGCACTGTGCGTGTGCTTCCTTTAGTGATTCAATGCCTATCAATTTTTTTCCAGTTGTATAGTTTTTGCCTCTTGGAAATGAATTTTTGGTGTTGCAGGTGAACTAATAGGTGTTTGGAACTGTTGTATTTTTGTAACCACTTGCATGCAATGTTGCAGAAAAAATTTCAGTGATAACAACCGTAGTGTCATTATTACTTTGGGGGGTCAACTCTACAGGATACCATAGGTAGTTCTGACTATTTTTCCACCAAAACAGTGTTGCGAGGTAATCTCTCGCACTACAAAACTCATCCTCTTCACAATATATTCAAAGGATGCACAAAAGGCCACTACAGCCTCAACACCTTCTATCCAGCAGAAGAAGATTACAGAAGAGAAAGAATATATTGTTTCTTCACCTACAATGGTGCCTACACAATGCACGTCAATCCCAAAGACAACAGGTTGGTGGAATATATTCAACCCCGCCAAGAACAGGTTCATGATAGCCTTTCACAGACCAAGCATCTCAACTTCTCCAACAAGGCACATAGCTCACCAAGATTCAGATTTAGAAAATGTTCTCCCCTCTTCCTCGAGCACTCAACGCAATGGAGACCAATTATTCCTAAGGGGGGAGGATTGATCTAGGTGGATATTGGTGGCCACCCACCTGTTCCAAATCCCAACTCGCTCATCTTTGCAGTTTTCAGTTCAGAACGTTTCTCTATAACAGGGACATTTCTTTGTAATTATGGGTTCTGCACTTCCATGGTTGGTCTGAAGGCCTACACAACATCCAGGTGGATATTGGTGGCCACCCACCTATTCCAACTGGCTTATTTTGGAATTTTTCATGTCAATTTCTATACTTCCAGGGCCATTTTTGGGCCCTAAACAATGTTTTCTTGGATTGACACAGTCAAACTATAGTTGGAGTCTTAGTTTGATAGCATAATGTGTATTTCTCGAAAAAACCTTTCCAACGAGATATCACACGCCTAAAATGGAGATCGTATGCAAAATTTATGACCTTGGGAAGTTAATGTACTAACTTACCCCAACAAGGCCCACATGAATTTTTGTGCTTCATATCCTAGGGTTAGGTTTTTAGATGTCTAGAGTTTTGGCATTCATTTTTATCATAAAAAAGGCCTTCAGAGACTCATTGTACTCATCTTCTTGTGAATGAGCATAGTCGTCACATCTCTTCTCAAAGATAAAGTTTCCACCATTCTGGTGAGTCTTGCACTCTGTATTTTATAATCTATGTACATTTCTTTCATTAATAGAAATCATGTATTGTTGTATTTCTCTGTTTCTGGCAATTTTTATGTGTATTTCATTATAATATATTTTCTTTCATTTCATTCCAAAAATAATCTGGATCATTTCCTTTCCACACAGAGGTCATAATAGATGTTTTCTTCAGGGAATGCTTTGTTTGTGGCCTAAAGGATGAAATCTGTTCCCAGGTCATCATGTCTCACACCCTAGACTTGGTTGGAAGCCACTAAGCGTGCTAAGGAGGAACAACAGGTCATATTGGCCTAGAGAAGAAAACCCACTTTTGTTCCCCGCCCTAAACCCAACACCCCTTCCCCTCAAGCCACTCCTCTCAAGGTCCAAAAATTAACATGGGAAGATATGGTTTAATTCCAACTCAAGTGTCTTTGCTATAATTTTGATGATAAATACTTTCCAGGGCATAAGTGTAAAGAACAAAAACAATTATGGCCATTTCCAAGGATTTTTCTGATGAATATGTTGAGGTTTCACCTGAAGCAGTGATACCCCAAACTGATGATATTATGTCTGCCTCTGATCCTCTCGAACATAAACCATTGATTTTGCTACATGCTCTCATTATTTTTTATGTTTCCCAAACCCCCAAATTTATCAGTTACATTAAGAAAAGGAAATTCATCATCCTCCTTGACAATGGAAGCACTCATAATTTCATTCATCGTTGTCTTTCCCAAGAATTCAATTGTTATATCTGTGTTGTAAACAATTTTCAAATGATGATTGTCAATGGTGGTTCCATAAAATGTGGAGGGAATTGTGAAAATGTGTGCCTACAAATTAGTTAGTACAACCTAAAATCTCACATGTTTTTCATTGACATGAGTGGTTGTGACATTGTGCTTGGTGTTGAATGGTTACACACCCTTGGACCCATACTCATGGATGTTAAGAAGTTAACCATGAAATTCCAATAGAAAGGCCAATAGTATAAATTCTAAGGAATTACAACAGGTTCTCCAGAGATCATCAATTCCCACTGCATGGAAACGTTACTCAAAAAAGGTCATTCTGGAATCATTGCAAAACTCTATTACATTCAAGCAATTGAGACATCCCAAGTACACTTTGACCTTCAAGATATCATTTTACACCATCACATTGTTTTCCAAACTCCCCAAGGTCTTGCCCCTTCCCATGGAAACCATGATCATTCCATTCCTTTAATTATGGGTAGTCTTCCTCCTAATGTTCACCCTTATCTTCACCACTTTGCTGGAAAAAATGAAATTGAGAAAATTGTCCACAAACTTTTAGAATTTGGTGTTATACATCATAATACCAACCCCTATTCTTTCCCTCTGGTCATGGTCCTCAAAAAGGAAGTAACTTCGTGCATGTGTCCTGATTTGCATGCCCTCAACAAACTTACCATCAAGGACAAATTCTCCATTCCTGTCATAGATGACCTTATGGATGAACTCAATGGGGCTCAATACTTTACCAAACTCAACCTTTTTTATGGATACCACTAGATACATATGAAAGAGGAATACTTCCCCAAGATGTCATTTCGTACTCATGAGGACCATTATGAGTTCTTGGTCAAGCCCTTTGGTCTCTGTAATGCCCCATCTACTTTTCAAAGTCTCATGAATCATGTCTTTCCTCCTTTCCTCCATCGCTTTGTGTTAGTTTTCTTTGATGATATTCACATCTATAGTAAAACGTGGTCATCCCATCTCACCCATGTAGATCAATTTCTCCATCTCCTCTCCAAGCACAAAATTTTCCTCAAACAGTATATATTTTCTTTTTGCATCTCTGAAGTTGAGTACCTGGGTCATATTGTTGGCAAGGATGGTGTAAGGGTGGATGTTGAGAAAATTGAAGCTATGCAGAATTGGCCTCACCCTAAAACTCTTAAAATTATGCATGGTTTCCTAGGTTTAATGGGATATTATCGCAAGTTTGTTCAAAATTATGACAAAATTGAATCTCCCCTACCGTCTCTCATTAAAAAGAATTATTTCGGTTGGAATCTTATAGCTAAACAATCCTTCCAAGCCTTGAAAGAAGTTGTGTGCACTACTCTTGTACTGGCCCTACCTGATTTCACCAAAACCTTTGTTTTGGAATGTGATGCATTACGGAGAGGAATCAGGGCATCCCTCATGCAAGATGGACAACCTTTGGCTTTTACCAGTAAAAATGTGTTATAGTGACATTTGGGCCAATCGATCTATGAAAAAGAAATGATGTCTATTTTTCATGCAGTGGATCTATGGTTCCCTTATCGATTGGGACAATGCTTCCAAATTAAAATGGACCATCAAAGCCTCAAGTACTTCTTGGAACAATGAATTTCCTCCCCATAGCAAAAAAAATGGGTGACCAAACTATTTGGATATGATTATGAGATCATTTACAAAAAGGGAAAAGAAAATGTGGCAGTTGATTCTCTTTCCAAGAAATATGATGAAGAAGGATCCCTATTTTCCCTCTCATTCAATATCGTCGACTGGATTTAGGCTCTTCGCCAAGAATGGTTGCAAGATCAAAAAATCTTCAGCCTCATCCAAAAACTGCAATAGTATCCTCGATCTACTCCAAGGTACTCTTGGCACAATGAATAGTTTCTCTATAAAGGTTACCTATATTTAAGCAAACGGTCGGCCCTTAAACCCAAAGTTCTCTTTGAATTTCATGCATCTCCTACTGGCATTTAGATTTTACCAAAACTTGTGAATGGGTCAAAAGTTATTTTTTCTGAAAAGGTATGAAACGGGATGTTTGCACCTTTGTGGCCAAATGTGATGTATGCCAACACAATAAGGGAGAGACTGTAAAAACTCGTGTAACACTCCAACCGCTTCCAATTCCACATACTATTTGGACAGATATTTCTATGGATTTGATTGTGGGATTACACAAATCAAGAAATAAGTCAGTCATCATGGTGTTTGTGGATCGTCTCTCCAAATATGTTCATTTATGTGCTCTTCAACACCCATTCACAGCATCTACTGTGGCTCATTTTTTTATGGATCATATATTCAAACTCCATGGAATGCCTCATCCTATTGTTTTTTTATCATGATCCAACTTTTACCAGTAATTTATAGAAAGAATTATTCATGCTCCAGGGAACCCAATTGCAACTCAACATATCCTATCATCCCCAGAAAGGTGGCCAAATGAAAGTGGTCAGCAAGTGTCTAGAAACATATTTGAGGTGTTTTGCATCTGACCAACAACATCAATGGGTTCAATGGTTACCCTCGGCTGAATGGTGGTATAACACCTCTTACCATACGGCTCCTCGCATGACTCCCTTTGAAGCAGTCTATGGACATAAGCCACCATCAATTCTTCCATACATGCCTGGTGTCTCCAAGGTTTAGGAGGTTGACCGTAATATTACAACCTACATGACCATTCTTCATACTCTCAAAGAAAAAAATTTCATGGCTCAAAACCACATGAAGCAATAGGCAGATCAAGGTCGTTCTGAATGTCAATTTGTTGAAGGGGAATAGGTGTTTCTTTGTCTACAACCATACAAGCAGAATTCACTCAAATCTCAGCAGTGTCAGAAACTTTCCCCCAAATTTTATGTTCCTTATACTATTCTCAAACGTGTGGGGCTAGTATCCTATCACTTATATTTTCCCACTTACTCCAAGCTACATCTTGTTTTCCACGTCTCTTGCCTGGAAAATTGACTGGCACCAAGTGACATGATCATACCAATATACCAGATTTGGATTAATAAGGCTCCATTTGGTTGCAGCCACAAGCCATATTGTACCAATGAGAGCATTGTCTCCATCAGCGCACCATCCAGAAAGTGTTACTTCAGTGGAAGGATACTCCACCAGAAGATGCCACCTGAGCGACGACTACTATTCTGCAGTAATTTCCTCATCTTAATCCTTGAGGACAAGGCTCTTTTTTAAGGGGGGGGAATGTTAGGGACCTAACTTCCCTAATCCCTCATGTAGATAGAATAATATATTTTCCATGTAATAAAGGACGACATTAGTTAATAAGGTCATATTTAATAAATATGAACAAGTCAATGTAAGAAGACATAATAGAAGGTTGTACTTTTAGAAATATCTTCCTCTAGGATTTTTTTAGAAGATATACTTAGTATAAATAAGAGTAGAAGGCATGAGAAATATTCTCTTGAGAATTATTGTAATAGAGATTTGTTTTGTTGGAGGTTTCCCCCTCAAAGAGACAAGTGAACATTGTTTTCTTTGAATAAAGGTATTATTTATGGTATGTATCTTCCCAATATTTTGTTGTTCCATTGATATGTGTTGAATATTCTTGTTTTTGCATATTATATTACATCTAGTACCTTACAATATTCTCCATCACTAAAATGTGGTAGGTTCTTACTAAGGTGACAGTGGTAGGATCTTTTGTAGTTATGCAATATTTGGAGATCTTGTGTTGGGATTTTCACAAATACAAATCCTACGATAACATTTTGGCGCCATTGTCATGGACAATTGAGTCATTCTCCTCGATGACATTATATTTGGTAAACTTTCTCTAAGCCCTTATATCTCAAGTTTACATGGTGACTCCACTAAGGGTGATTCCCTCACCTTCCTTTGATGATATAAGACTAATCAGCTGGCGACTCCATTGATGACGGCCCGTATTGGATGACATTACAAGATAAAAGCCATGGCCCCTCAAAGTGAGCATCTGAGAATGTTTTGGGGCCTTTAGACATGAGTGAAATCCATGGTTTTCCCCATGATATGCTTAAGGATTCCAACTCATGGTTATCTAAATTATATGGGAATGGTGATATCAAAGCTCATTTTCACTTGAGAAGATTATATAATGAGTACGGTCTCCATGAAGCCCAAGACCAACACTTGAATGTAATTATGAGGATTTTCTCCTGCCTCATTGGTAGGAGAAGATAGGGCATGCTATAACAACCTCCCAAGCAAAAGAATCAATATTTGGGAAATTCTTGAAGACACCTTCATAAAAAGGTGGGGTGATGAAAACGATCTAAGCTTTCATTTTTCCCAATTTTCCAGAATGAAAAAACATGAGCAAGAGTCTGTGAGAGAATTGAACGATAGATTTAATACCTTAATAAAGGAGTTTCCTCCCAAGAGTGGGCCAATGGAGGCGGCTACCTTGAACCAACATCTACGCTCCTTTGAAGAACAAGATAAGTCTTTGTTAAAGGATAAGTCCCCTGAAACTATCAAAGAAGCATAAAGTTTTTCTTTCCAAATAGAGAAAAATTTTGAGTCATATGAATTCTGAGACCATCCTTTAGTAAATATTTTTTAGGAAAACATTGTGAATTTGATATCATCTTAGAATATCCTCATGGATAAGCTAAGTAACCTAGAGGAGGGGGATGCCCCCTACCAACTAGACATGAATGGTGTTTCATGGGTAGGTACATCACTTGAAGAACCATATCCCGTCTCTAGGAATAAATGGCATGCCCAAACCCCAAATATCGAGGGAACCAACATACATTTCCAAGTGCTCATGAGAGAATACAAAGAGAAAGATTATTCCCCTGAGGAGGAAAGAAACTCTCTTACCACCAATATCCTTGAGGAGAAAGGTGATTAGATTAGGTTTCCCCAACCTGATGATCCTCCACCTACATTTGACCCTAGAGAGTATAAGGTTAACAACCTCACTCCATAAATATTTGACCTTGAAGAATATCAGGATGAGGAGGACCTCCCTATAATCCTCCATGTTGAGACTATTGATAGAAAGAGTGGAAAGAATGTACCCTTATTTATTTATCTCATGGTAAATGACTTCACACTCCATATTTGTATGTTGGACTCGAGTGCTTCCACAAACATCATTCTTCTAATGGTAATGTGACAACTTGGCCATGAAAGCTCACAACCTTACCAAAATGTGTCTGGAGTAGATTCTAAACCTATCACAGTGTGTGGTCTTATCAAAGATCTCAAGGTTAGCTTAGCCACCTTTCCCTGCATTTATAATGCAATGAATGTTGTGTTCGTTGATATACCTGATGCATGGGGGATGTTATTATCCATGGAATGGGAGACAACCTTGGGGGGTAACCTTCATATGGATTTGTCATATGCTACCATCCCTCACCCTGAAGATGGTTTTTTTACCCTCTATAGAGATCCCTTTGCAAGACATCAGCTTGAGTCCCAAAGGGATCCCATGGATGAAATATGTTACCTAGGTGACAAAATGGGAAGTTTTTATGCAATCGATGCAACATTTCAAGAAGAACGGTGTCAAGTTACGAGTGAGATGTGGACCCTAGATTTTGACGGTGCCCACTCTAGTTTTGGGTCAGGGGTTTGAATTTTCCTCACAGCCCCATCCAAGGAGGACTTTTATTTTTCATACATACTTGAGTAGGATTGTACAAACAATGTCGTTGAATACAAAGTCTTTCTCATAGGACTTAATATGGCTCTTGATAAAGACATAAGATGCATTATGGTTATAGGATATTATGATCTAGTATTTCTCAAGTAAATATAAAGTTTGTTGGGAAGAATGAAAGATTAAGTAGGTATAGGAATTCAGTGTGGGACACCATGAAACTTTTTAATGACTTCTCAATCGACGTAGTCCCTAGAGAAAAAAACTATACCATTGATGCCTTGGAAGTGTCTACATCCACTCTATGACCTTGTCAAGGTATCCTCCAAGACTTATGAAAAATGGAAGTGATATTCAAACCATCAGTTCCTGATAACCTAGAACATTGGCAAGTTTCTGATGATGATGCCCAAATACTCAAACTCATGCAAGGTACTAAGGAGTTCTTTGATTCCTAGTTGAATTTCCTTGCAAATTTCATGAATTTATAAGTTGTATAATTACCTAACAACACCCTTCCAAATGGACGTGTCCCCTTAGAACAGATGTTCGACAGACATGATATGTATAACGGAAAACATGTTGTAGAACAATCGGATAAATTTATGGAGTTCAACATAGGATCTGAGATTGAGACAAGCATGGTAAAAATAGGAAATGGAACTACCAAGGCCGAAATAAACGACATATTAGACTTGATTCACCAATTTAAGGATGTTTTTTCATGGGCTTATGATGACCTGAAGGCATACAAAAGAAATGTTATTCAGTATGTCATTCCTCTTGTAGAGGGAGCCAAACAATTTAGACAAAATTTGAGACACATCAATCCGAAATTGGCACCCCAATTCAAAAAGAGCTTCAAAATATGGCTAACGATGGGATCATAGTACCCATTAGATATTCTTCATGGGTGTCTAATCTAGTGGTTGTTCATAAGGAAAACATGGAAATTAGACTATGTGTTGACTTTAGGAAACTTAATCAACTATCATTAAAGGATAATTACCCTCTCCCAAACATGGCACATTTTTCTACAAAGGGTTACCAGTGCAGGGATGATGTCCATGTTAGACAGTTTCTCAGATTACAACTAGGCCTTAATCAAAAGGGAGGATGAGCTTAAGACCATATTCACCACCCCTTGGGGAACCTTCATGTACATACGAATGACTTTTGGCCTCATGAATGTTGTATCAACATTTCAAAGAGAAATGGACTTTGTCTTTAGGGATCTAATAGAGAATATCATAGAAATATACCAAGATGACTTGACAGTTGTGTCCAAGGAAAGGAATGCCCACATATCACACTTAAGGGTGATATTTTAGCATTGTAGAAAGTATGGAATTTCCCTTAACCCAAAAAAATTCATCTTCGATGTCGATAAGGGGAATTTGTTGGGACACATGGTCTTTGAAGAAGGCATTTCCATTGACCTTGAAATAATTGAGTCTATCAAGAATATATGACCTCCCACCAACAAGAAATCGTTGCAATCATTCTTTGGTAAGACCAACTTTATAAGATGATTTATCCCAAATTATGTTGAAAAGGTTA
The DNA here is from genome assembly GCA_009831015.1 of Picea engelmannii. Classification (NCBI taxonomy): domain Eukaryota; kingdom Viridiplantae; phylum Streptophyta; class Pinopsida; order Pinales; family Pinaceae; genus Picea; species Picea engelmannii. Next base: position 103,104 of record ML806935.1, on the reverse strand, counting down.
AACACATGAATGATTTATTGAAGAAGGATGTTACATTTAGATGGGATAAGGACAACCTAAAATCATTCAAAGACATTAAGGATGTAATCACTAAGGCACTAGTCCTGGTTAGCCCTGACTACTCCCGAGACTTCATAATTTTCTCATTTGCCTCTGAAGACACTATAGTCGGTGTATTGTTACAAAAAAACAAGGATGACTATGAAAAACCCATCGCATTCATGAGAAAATCCCTAAGGGATTTGGATTTTAACTACTCGATCACTGAGAAGTAGTTATATGCCCTTGTTAGGTCCCTTAGGCTTTAGAAGTTATGTCAGATATAGTAAGATCGAGGCTTATGTTCCCTACCTTATTGTCAAAGATGTTCTTTCTCAGTAAGATTTCCTGGGGACCAAGAGAAAGTGGTGTCCAAAATTCAAGAATATGATTTAGAGATAAAACCTGCCAAGATTATCAAAGGGCGAGGCCTAGCCCAAATGTAGACTGAAAGAAATAAAGAATCCATACAATTGGGGTAAAGTGAACAAGTCAATGTGATAGTAAGTGAATTGGAACATAATGAGTGGTATGCAGACATTATATATTACCTAAAGAAACTTCCATGCCATGACCACTTAATAGACCACAAAAAGAGAGCCTTGAAACTAAAATCCATGAAGTATTTCCTAACCCAAGATGGCCTAGGTTGGAATAACCCTAATGGAATCATCCTTAGATACATGAACAGAGATGAAGTTGAAAAATTGATTAAGGAACCCCATTCAATATATTAGGGTGGTCATTTTGTTTCTCGTGCCATTGACCATAATATTATAAGAGTAGGATCTTACTCACCTACATTGTTTACTGACATTGATCAATATGTCAGGTCTTTCCAACCTTGTCAGTTCTTCACAAGAAAACAATGACTCCCTATGTTACCTTTGAAACCAGTTATTGTTGAAGCTCCTTTTCAGTAGTGGGGTTTAGAATTCATTGGTGAATTCAAGGAAAACTCCAGCAATGGATATCATTGGATTTTGACTGCTACAGACTATTTCACTCGGTGGGTAGAGGCCAACCCAATGAAAAAGGAAACTGAGGAAGTCATCATGAGTTTTCTTGAGGATTGGATCGTAACAAGGCTTGGTGCCCCTACCAAGATCACTACCGAAAATGATAAGGCCTTTAGATCCCTTGCTTTGGCATAGTTTTGTTTCAAGTACGATATCATCTTGTCTCATTCTTCCAACTACTATCCCCAAGGGAATGGGTTGGCAGAATCAAGTAATAAGAATCTCATTAATATTGTTAAGAATATTATGGGAGAAAACAAGAAGGTCTGGGATAGTATGATTAAGTATTCCCTATGGGAAAACTGCATCATGATGAATACTTCCATAGGAAAAACCCTGTTTGAGTTAGTATATAGATTGGAAGCTAAGTTTCCCATCAACCTCCAGATTCCTACCCTACATTTTTCACAGCAATACATGATTGATGGTGAGGCATTGCAAGGAAGAATCGATCAATTGGTACAATTGAATGAGTCTAGGAGGACTACTTTGGATCAAATGACACACAACCAAGAGAATATTAAAGGAACATTTGATCACAAAGCTAAATATAGGGTCTTTAGATAAGGAGACCAAGTGCTATTATGGGACAAAAGAAGGGAGAAACTAGGAATGCATAAGAAGCTTGATAGCTTGTGGACTGGACCCTACCAGAGTATAAGTAAAGCAGGTCTCAACCCATTTAACCTAGCCACGCTTGAAGGGGAGAAGTTAAAGTTACCAGTTAATGCAGGCCTTCACAAGCCTTACTTCCCTTATGGAACGTGATCTTGTATCATAGATTAGGGTAGGCATGTGCATCTTGCATTGCATTGTATATATTTTGCATCTTGCATTTCATGCTAGTCTAGTCTAAATTTTGCTTGGATTTGCATACATATTTCTGATTTACATATTGTCTTTCCTACATCCTTGCATATTTTAAAGTTACATTCATATTATTTGCATACTCATATTGATATGTTAGAACAAAAATATCAGAAAATTTTTCTTTTCAAATTTTTCTCTAGATTTGGTAGTTATTATTTTTGTCATATGAACAAGGGTTGAGTTACACCACCCCTATGATCTCAACATTTTGCTTGATTTTGTGTAGGCATGGGTCATACTGGGAGATGTTGAGGTTCTCATGTGCTCTATAGCAAGCACATATCCCCATGTAGGATTCAGATGTTNCCCCCCCCCCAAGCCTAGGGATAACTAAGGAGATGGTGTATCGAGGCCCGTAGGTAGCAAACATGGAGTGTCAAGAGTCAAATGGATTGCACAGCCCACAAATCCCCTCTTCTCCACCACATTTCATCATCATCATCATAGACAACAGAGTATGATTCACTACACTAGCTTGGCTCCCATAAGACATTAGGTCTTTCTTCATCACGTAACAAGGCTAGTCTCGTGATAAGTGTCACTTTAATATCTGAAGCATTTGATCATGTTGCAAAGAATCCTTTCTTGATTATGGAACGTTTTCTTGGAAATTATACCTTTTTCCTAATTTTACCTTAGTGGTTGACATGGTATCCTAGTAAGTTGGTCACCCTCGAGAAAATGGTTGCTACTGAGGGGTTCCTTCAAAGGTCATTATACCATTACTCATTCATACTTACCCCTTTCCACAATTCTTCCCCTCGATTTCCTCATATTTTGTGTTTTCAGGTGAAATGACCCCAAGAATGGATTGTACCTCATTTCATGGGAAGAAGGGGTTGAAGGCCCATACGTGTTGTATCTCACATCATACATAAATGTTCACCCTAAAGTCTTGAGATTCATGAAATGATTCTCTCAATGAATAAAGGACTTTTAAATTAAAAATGATTAAATGATGTCCCGCTTGATGGAGGAATGTATTGTGATGTCTTTTAATTTCCAGTGCATATGGCACTCAATGTCTTCTAACTTCATGTAACACACCCACCACGGGGCTAGAAAAATTTCGGCTTTCTTTCCTTATTCTCGAAGGACAACACTCCCCGAGATCCTAAGGAGCCTAGTGCAGACCCTCCTTTCCCTTTAAAGTCCCTCATATGACCGTGGCTATGCCCATAGTCCTTACTGAGAAGGCACTTCTTCTATTGCAATGTGGGGAGTCGTGGGGCAAGTGATCCCTTGCTCTCTTGACTTTTGAAGGGCCGAAACCCAAAATGGACCTAACTACTTATTGAGATTAACAACAATCCAGAATAAGTTTGGTATTCTGCCCTTTGGGGTTTCCTTCATCGGGATTTAGGGATCTGTGATGCTAGGAGGTCTCACACCTAGGTTTCCCTGGAGCCGAAACTCCGAAAATACCAAACTCTAAACATGCTCCATGGTTTCAGAATTTCCTCCATCAGGATTTCAGGATGTGCGATGACAGGAGGTCTCGCACCTGGGTTTCCCGGGAGCCGAAACTCCAAAACACCAAACTCTAAACATATTCCACTGTTTTGGGATTTCCTCTATAGGGATTTCGGGATGTGCGACAACAGGAGGTCTCGCACCTGTGTTTCCCGGGAGCCGAAACTCCGAAAACACCAAACTCTAAACATGCTCCACTGTTTCAGGATTTACTCCATCGGGATTTTGGGATGTGCGACGACAGGAGATCTCGCACCTAGGTTTCCCGGGAGACGAAACTCCAAAACACCAAACTCTAAATATATTCCATTGTTTCAGGATTTCCTCTATTAGTATTTCAGGATGTGCTACGACAAGAGGTCTCGCACCTGGGTTTCCCGGGAGTCGAAACACCAAACTCTAAACATATTCCACTGTTTCAGGATTTCCTCTATTGGGATTTCGGGATGTGTGATTACAAGGGGATTCGCCCGTGGGTATTTTGGATGCAAAAATACCGAAATATCGGGATTTAGCTACACGCTATCATTTCGTGGTTTTTCATGTCAGGACTCCGGGACTTGGGAGTACAAGGGAATTCTCCCTTGGGTATTCTTAATGTCGAAACACCAAAATATCATCTCTTCGACCTGCTCATGTTATTTCAGGGTTTCTTCCATCGTGATTTCGCAAGTCGGGGTTTCGGAACTTGCGAGTACAAGGAAACTCACACTTAGGTGCCCCGGGTGTCGAAACATCGAAATGCCCTAACCAATCCACTCGTTGTCATTTCAGGATTTCATGAGTCGAGGTTTCGGGACTTGTGGGTACAAGGGAACTCGCACTTCGGTACCCCGGGTGCCGAAATACCGAAATGTCGAGGTCTAGGAGGACCATTCTCCCTCGTGCATGGTTTTAAGACTTACGCCATAAAATCCTCCAACAAATCCTTGGATAAACTTTCGAAGAGGGTGTCCCTATGGGGAGATCTATCCAAGGCATTACTTGAGACAATTAAGTGAATAATTTCCCGAGAACAGACTTGAAAACTGAATCCGTTCAAAACGTATATGTGTGTGTGTGTGTGTGTGTGTGTGTGTGTGTGTCTATATTTGTGTAAGCCATAGGTGATCTTTCCAACATAAGCATGCAGTCAATATATATATATATATATATATATATATATATATATACCATAGGTGGTCTTTCCAATATAAGCATATAGCCACCATTTCTAATCAAAACACCATACAGACAGTCTTATACTGAAACCATTCATAATTGCACAAACCATGAACATACATGTCAGAATATTAATTTCAAGATACGAGATATAACACTTATCAAAAAACACCAAGTTTGATGCAACTGCTGAGAGAGGTGCTCGTTTCCAACCAACCGTAGGCTCAACGATTCTGAATGGATTTACCACTAGCCACCCCCGAGCATAGACCACAATGCTATGAGACTGAGTCTTTGTTAGTCAGAAGTCGAGAACGAAGGTTACTCTCCTTCTTCTCTACTTATCAATCACTCTGTATATTTTTCCAA
>ML806935.1:50709-81707 GCA_009831015.1 Picea engelmannii | reverse complement strand
TTGAATTCTTTAAATAATTTAACAAAAGCATCTTTTTCTTGTCTAGAACATCCCAAGCCTAAGTTGATACACTGAGGATTTTCACTAGTTCCTAAATTGACTTTTTCATAAGACAATGAGGAACTGTTGGTTTTGCAATTGACAGTCTTTTTAAATTTATCTTCAAAATCATAAAACTTTTCTAATCTAACAATAGATTTGGGTATGAGACTTACCATGTCCGATAGAGCTTCTGGATATTTCGGATTAGGTATTACCGTAAAGTCGTGCAAATTGTCGTCATGTGTTTGTTCATCTATCACAGCGCCTTGAAAGGTTTCTTCCATGTGCAGAAAGTTAATGATTTGCTGATCATCGTCAAATACTCTCTAGTTTGTGATATTGTCAGGAACAGATGGTCGAAACAATAGCTGCACGGAGAATGCGTTCGAGGATAAGCCTTCTGCAGGAAGAAGTTTAGAGGCAACATTAGCTAGTAGATCTGCTTCAACATTATTTAATCTAGGAATGGAATTTATATTAAAAGCAGAAAATTTGTTCATTAAACTCCATACCTCAGACTGGTAACTTTTGAGATGCGGGGAAAGACAGTGTATAGAATCTCTTACCTGCCTAACCACTATCTCAGAGTCGTCGAATACAACCAGATTTTGAATGTGCATGTCTAAGGCTTTTCTGAGACCTTGTAATAAAGCCTCATATTCTGCGGTATTATTAGTGCATTCAAATTCTAGCCTGCAAGCCAATAATGTTTTGTTACCTGTCGGATCGATAATGATGCATCCTGCACCAGTTCCTTCTTTAGACTTGGAACCATCAAAATATAAAGACCAAATTTGATTTCCATCGGGCTCGTGGGACTGTTGCATAGAAGCTGTTGGTTGCACATATGCTATGATCTCGGACTACTGTTCCGGATGGTTGATAGGTGAAGCTTCAGCCATGAAATTTCCGAAGAAGGTTTCCATCCCTTGGACTTCAGGTGAATCAACAGAAGGTGTGTATGGTTCATTAGGGTCATTCAAGTCTGTTACCGTGAACTTGAGGTAATGCTCACGATTCACTCTGATCTTGTTGGGCTTACCGTTTTCTAGAAGCCATAAGTGAGACCAGTCCGTCGCGAAGTAACCATGTAGCTACTCCGACCAGTCATTGCTCAAAAACAGACCATACACTTATGGAATATCCACCACAATTATATCAATAACCTGATGAACCTTTGGGTTAGACGATAATCTAATCAATACATTTTTCAGTTCTCCTATAACTTTAACATCTGTTCGATCAAGTTGTATGATTTTCAAAGAAGATGGTTCTACTTCAGCGTTAATCTTTTGGCAGACAGACCAAGGCATCACATTTGACGATGCTCTTGAGTCAACCATACAATTATGCACATTTCTTTTGAAGATTTTGAAAGTTAAAAGAAAGGGAGGTACATTCTTGCGAGTACTTAGAGTTGTAGCTTGTGATTTCTTACTCGTGGTTTCTGATGCTACTTTATCTACATTACTTACGTTACTTACATTATTTACATTATTTACAGGTGGTACAGGAAGGCTTCCTTTATCTTGAGGATCAAGATTACTTTTTGTGGAAGTCTTCTGCGGAGCTTTGCTTTGCACAACCTTATTACCATTTGAGTTACCATTCTTGCCATTGTCTGAAATATTTTGCAACATCTTTTGTAACAAAAATGGAAACTTCAACAACTCATAAATAGAAATGTTAGCCCGTAATTTTTTAAGATCTTCAACCACATCATAATCTAATTTAGGGCTGACATTACTTTGTTTAATTTATACTGATTTAGATGGATTTGGAGGTGAAGTTGTAGTGTTCTCGGCAGGAGGTTTGTTTGATGTCTTACTCCTAGTGTTGTAAGGGTGGACAGTCTCGAAGTTAGCTTGGAAAATGCTATCCGAGAAGTGTCCAAAGATGTTTGGAGAAGACTCTTCTTCTTGAGTTGTTTCCTGCTCGACTTCCTCTTGAGAGATTTCAGGAGGCATCAAGTCATCTTGGGCTCCTAGAATTGTCTGGAGAGCGCATTGCAAACTTTCTAGGTTCAAGCCTTCGGGGTTTGGATTAGTTCGGTTGGCGGGAAAAGGCTTTCGGAAAGGAGGTTTGTAGGGTACTTTACTCGAAGAGGCTTCTTCAGTCGACCTTTTTAAATCTATAACTTGATTAGATAATTTTTGTACAACTTTGGTTAAATTTTCCAAATCAGAGTTTTCGAGTTGTGTTTTGTTTTGTGTAGGTCTGGTGAGAATTTCAATCTTCTTTTTGGAAGAAGAAACAGTCTCAGTTTCGTTGCTAGAAGAGTCCTTAAGACTAAGTATATCTTTTTCAATCTGAGTAGCCTCTTCAAAGGCTTATAACAACGTGGACTTTTTAGAACGTTTAACCCAAATAGCTATACTTTGATGTAGAGATTTAGTGTAGTAAGCTATTACAAGACTCTCAGCAGGCATATAATCTGCAGGGATTCGATTTTTAAGCGTTAGGAATCTTTGATTAAAATCTTTAACTTTTTCTTTTGGGTTCATCTTTAAGCTTGAAAGATCCATGACTAAGACTTCCGGAGGTTTACCATCTCCGAATTTTTCCAAAAAGCATGACTCAAACTTTTCCCAAGACATGATGGTATGGGGCTGTTGGGAAAAGTACCAAGTGGACGCATTACCCTCAAAGGTGTAAGGGAAAAACCTACAGACAACGTCTTCATGTTCAACGTTACGGAGTCTGATGGCTAACATAAATTTTTTGATATGATCTTCAGCTATCTGTTTTGAATCGGGATCAAACTTAGGAAGACATTTCTCCGGGTGCTTAGGTAAAAGGTGCTGGGCTCCAGGTACAACTACTACATCCTGGTCCAACCAGGGTCTAGCAGGGTTGTTCTGATTTTCCATTGGGGTATTGGGTGTGGACGGCTGAGAAGGCGGATTGCCTTCGTCAGAAGAGGAATCTCCCCTAGAAGAGGAAGGAGATGAGGGAGGTGGTGAAGGAGGTATCCCAGATCCTCCTACAGCAGGATTCGTGTTTGGATCTGTAGGATTCACAGTGAGGTCAATGTCACCTAATTGTTCTCTGATATCAGAGAAGTCCAAAGGTTGACCCCACGTGCGGTTTGGTTGCCTAAGACTGGCTAAGGCACTGTGTGTTTTAATAAGAGATTGACGAACGATCTCTTGGAAATCACCACCTGTAGGATTAGGGGTTGTTGTCTCAACTGTGCTCTGTGGATCTTCGGTTGAAGTAGTTGCTGTTTGAGGGGGGATATTATCTTGTGAACGGCTTCTAGTCACTATAGGTGTGCGATTAGGTGGAGGAGGAGTCTTGCGACCACCTCGTGCCATTAATTAAATGTCATCCCTCCTTCTAGCACCATTTGTTGACGGGCGAAATTGTCCGTCCATCAATTGAGAGAGTGGAATCGGTCCGGGGTTGTCTAAATAACCCAAGCCGTTTGGAATGGACCACCCTGACGAGTTTAACGGCTCCGTTGGCCGCTCTAAGGTCTTTAAAAGAACCAAAGAGAAAACTAATCTAAACTAACTAATCTAACTAAAACAAATAAAACAAACTAAAACTAAAACTAACTAAAACTAACTAAAATAAAAGAAACTAAAATAACTAACAATAAAAACAAACTAATACACTAATCTAACTAAAACAAACTACTAAATTAAACTAAAACTAAATACAAATTACTCTAACTATTCTATTATACAATCTACTAATTACTATTATAATAACTCAAATCAACTATCTAATTACCAGCTGTAATATTACTTATTCACAAATGTACACTATAAACAACCTACAAATTTAATTAAAACCTGCAAAACTCATGTGTTTTCTGCCCTAAGACAGCAAGATATGTTTTTTGATTTTTATATTTTATGAAAAATAAATAAAACTACTGAAATTAAACGATCTAATATATTTACTGAAATTAAACAATCTAATATACTAATTCTATCTAAACTAATAAAAACAGTAAACAAACAAGCGACTAACTGACCTGGAAGCGCTCCTAATTTGTCCCGTGTGTGATGACTCTGAAGCTGGTCGGAGGAAGGAAACTCGCACCGGTTAACCCAAAAGCTTTTCGTAAACGATCGATTGTGCTGCTCTTCGAGTTGGTTTACAGAACAAACAAGACATAAAAAAATCATAACAACTTTATGATGTATAAATCTCTGCAATAAGGGAAACCTGTTATGCAAAAACTTATATTTGATAATTCAATCAATGAAGAAGATAAACCTGTCATTCACAAACTGAATTAACAATTGTTATGTCTTTTATACATTTGGAGGAAACCAAATATGGATTACAGTGATTAAAATTATATCATTTGCACATGATTAAGATATCTAAAGTAGTCATAAACCATACACAAATTGATATACACAACATGAAACAAGATATTGATATAATAAGAAGCTAAAGCTGTGACAAAACACCAATTCTGCTTCAGTCTGTATTAGAATTCCATATCCTTGTTCTCTCACGAATGAGGATGAACATTATTACAAAAATCATAAGTATATATAAGTCTCTCCACAGGGTAAAACCTCCCTGTGGATAATATCAAAATGTTTTACATAATCTGGGAAATATCCCAAAATCACCTAAACTAAGAAAATGAAATGCAAGTGAAATCTTTGAAACATCCGCTAACTGCTCATCAAAGCTACTGCCATTTTGAATTGATCTGCAATAGACCAAAAATAACCAATTAGAAAGACATGTCACCAACAAAACAATAAAAAATTGATCCTACAGACTTAGCTACAGAATCATCTGATTCTGTAGCTAGTCTAAAATGGCATACAGGATCAAATGAAATGAAATCAAATCTTTTTAAAAGAATCAAATCCAATTTTCTTTCAATAAACATTAAAAACAAATTACTAATGATTCAAATGATTTTATCATTCCAATTAAACAAGATCGAAAGGGATGCAATCGAAACAGGGTAAGAATGCTCTGTTTTTTTAGTTGCCATAAAATCGGGTCAAATAGTAACCAAACTGTTTCATATCAAATGAAATTAATAGTGAATCATATCGTATAAGATACGATTTAATCATAATCGAACACAATCAAAATCGATTTGTTACGGCTGTAACAATGTGCATAAGATTCATGTCGTTTTAATCAAATACCGATATGGAAAGACTGTTACGATTATAGTCAAATAAAACATTCATAATAGCATCAACCAAACTTTGCCATAGAATTCGATAGCTGAGCGTTACACAATCAACAGACAGGACCAAAAATAGTAATCACAACCATCATCAAATCGACAGAGGTGATAATCGTAAACTGGGTAACAATCGAATCGAATCGTGACTGAGTCAAATATAGAAACAGATCGTAATCCTGGGCATAATCACTTTCATTCCTCAAATCAAATTTAAACAATATATTTGTTGCAACATGAATCGAATTGATAACACTGTCAAACAAAACAATGGGAATAGATTGATTGGGTATAACAGTTATGATTCGTATCTATTCACAATTTTGGTTATGCATTAACAGAATGGTATTCGAATTGGTCGAAAAAGATATGGAATATAAAATCATAATAGTTAACCATTATTGCCAACCATATCATATAGAATATAACCAATTCGAATCGAAACATTGACTGTGTTCGAAATTGGAATACCAGAAACAGCTTGTGTTTAGAAAAGAAATTAACAACTTCAATAAGCAACAGAGTATTTAGTTCAAGCCAAATTAAAACAATCAAATCCATACCACTATCAATCGAATCAAAGCTAAATCCAATCAAAACTAATCCGGGAAACGAAATTCGATTAATCAAAACAACACTATGCATATAGTGCATGCTTATGTGTCAAAGAAAATCCATGCTGTAAACAGAGCTATGAGTTTGTCATATAAACAGGTGATAGTCATACCAGTGAGGCTGCTCGAGCTATGCCAATTTTGAATTAACAACCGCTGTAGCTGACTCCACGTTCTTAAACAGAATAGAGCCTGTTGTTCTCTGTTTCTTATCAGTGACTGTCGATTTAGCCTTTTGATTGGTGAGCGTTGCAACTTGATCCTCCAGAGCATGAATTATGGACTGTAGCATTGGCACATCAAGGTAATACATTTCTAACCACGAGCCACACTGATCGCATGGTGGAGCAGATGGTTGAGATAGAGAAGGAGGGGGTTTTGACGAGTCATCGGGGGTTTCACGAGGCATTTTAATGCCGGGGTAATTAGGGTCATTTCGCAAGCAAGGTGGTAGATTTTTCACAAAGTCATATGAGGGTTTGTCACACAGAGATTCAGAATAGGGATACTCACTTGCCAGGTAACGTTCCACCTCCGAGTCAGAATATTCACTCACCATAATAGGGTCAGGGTTGACAGGAGGTCTCGGTTTGTTTCTTGCCACACGAGAGATTAGTCGAGCATTCTTTTTGCCTTTGGAATTCACAGTAGGTTTGGCCTGAGGCCTTTTAGCCACGGGTTTAACATTTTCCACATCCTTGGTGATAGAGTTGGGTAGGTCGATAGGTGAGTTGGGTAGGGGTTTAGGTAACAAAGCACTGTAAGGCACAGGGGGTACAGAATTTCTCTCGCTCACCACAGGTTTTTCAACCTGTGGTGGGCTTGAGTCCTCAAAATTATTGCGATTACGAAAATCACTCCAACAGTCTCGGTGTAACCCCAAATGACAAACCACAAGCATTTTAATTAACCCAAAGTGAAAAAGGTTGTTATCGGCCTGGTTCCGTTTGTATCTTTTAGACATTTTAAACAGACTCCTATGCAAGTAATAAGGCATATTAAGCTCATATCCCATGAAAACCATAAGTAACCGAAGGTGGTACAAGAAAACGAAACCATACCGGCCCTCGTAGGTGATAAACTGCTTGGTTATCATCAGCAAGTTGTGCCATCGTTGCTTGAGAATATTCGCGGGCAAACCTTTGTCACAGGAGCTCACCCTTTGTGACTGGAAGAGCAATGTCCACAGGACATCTTCCACTTTGCAATTTTTTGACCATCTTTTTCCAGTGACAGGCAGACCGGTAGCTAAGCCGATAAATTGCTCGTCAATTTCCAATTGCACATCCCCAACCTTGTCTCGGCAGCCATCAAAGGTTAATGTGAATTGCCGAGCCACGCAAGGGTTAAAACTATCAAAATTTTGTATGAACGGGAGCCATCCAAATTCCTCAAGGTCGCTGTAAGAACTGTCGAACATCAACAAAGCCTGGAAACCATTGGGTTTAGCCCTTACGACTGGAGCCATGGTGCGAGCACATGGTAGGGTTTGGATACAACACACAGGAGCAAAATCGTTTGGTCTAACAGCTGAGAACGATGAAAGGGGAGGCAAACTAATGTGCGCGTGTGAGGGTGGTGGGATTATCACCGCCATGCAGCATAGTAATGGCAAAGTACAATGTTGTTCAATCAATCATAACATCATTCAAACCATAATATTCGGCCAACCCAATGAATCAAACGGTGGATGATATGTCAATGCACCAATCTATTGTTTGAAACCATGAATGTTTAATGTGAAATCGAACCAAAGTCAAATATGTGCCATTGTAATAATTCAAACCATTTTCATTCAACGTTAAATCAAAACCCAAATGTTTAACCAACGCGCCATTGCATAATGTGTAATCAAACATTTATAAACATTGTGACCAATGATTTCATAAAACCGACAAGCCAAGAGCTTATAATAATAAGGATCACATTATATAAAACAAAATCAACCATGACTCTTATAGAATCAAATATAACCCATAAATTTACATGCACAATGCCTTATCAATCAAATAAAGATCAAGTTGCGCAATCAAAGCAAGAATAGGCAAATGGACATAGTTCGAAAAATCATTCCAACCACTTAATAACAAACCAAAGGTAAGTGCCTTTCAGAATATCAATGAGAAGATCATGACAGTTCAAATAATGATGGAGGAGTTTTCACGCTTACAGTCGTGAAAACTAAATGGAAACCAATTTGCAAATTGTCGCATGAAATGAAAATATCGTCTATTTGTAAAAATCGACGGTAATTTGAAGTTCAGAAGACGTAGGTGTAGGCAGCTTATAGGGAAATAGAAAAAATTGTATTGGCTACCAACAAGAATTCCCTCCCCTCTTCCCTCTTTGAAATATAACATTCTCAACCAATTGGATAATATTAAGATTGATGCTACTCTTTTGGACATGGTTTCTGTCCCTAAGCAACAAAAGCATATAAAAAATTTCTTGGAATGAAAATCTTCCACTATAGCCAATCTCTCTGAAGAGGTAAAAGAAGAGGATTCTATTTAAAATAAAGTAGGTGTAAATAATTTTAGACACCATGGAAAAAATAGCCCATTGTTGCCTAATTGACGGTGGTTCGGGCCCAAGCATAATGTCAAAAATTATTATGGAAGAGCTAGGCTTCTCTTGTACCAATGAAAATTCTAGAAGCCTACTCTCATATAATAGCCTACAACAGTTAACTATATGAGAAATCAAAGACATGACTTTGGTTCTGTGCACACATCTTGAAATATGAACAACCCTTAATATCTAGGTAATTGACATGCCAGTAAGTAATTATTATATCATCTTAGGAAGAGACTAACAAGCCTTGAAAGGAGGATATATTTCACTTGATGGGACACACTTATCCGTTCCTCAGAATGGAAAGAATATCATAGTCCTAAGGGAAGGAAGAATCTTATTGTACATAGAAATAATTCCATAGCCTAATGTAAACTATGTCGAGGAGCATTTAGGAGTATACTCCATATTTGTGGATGAGGATAACACTACCCTGGAACAAATTGATCTGGAGGATGGTATGTGGCACATGCACTTTGATGGCTCATGCTCCAACAAAGGTAATGGTGCTATCATTATCTTGTACTCACATGTATGTAAAATTCTGAACTTTTCCTATAGGTTAGAGTTTGCTTGCACAAAAAAAGTCACCAAATTTAAAGCATTATTGTTAGGAATTGAAAATGCTTATAATTTAGGTTGTGGACACCTTACAGTTTTTGGGGACTCTGATCTTGTTGTGAACCTTGTATGTAAAATGTATTCTCTTAGCAACAAGTTAATGAAATTCTACACCCAAGTTGTTTGGATGCTCATCTCGAACTTATTATCATTTAACATCACTCATGTTAAAAGGGAATTGAATTCAATGGTTGACAAGTTAGTTGTTTTTGCAGCCTCTCCTACTAATCAACTTATGCCACAAAAACCTTATTGTAATTTTCAATATTTATATCATCCTCATATCCTTGACAATGTAGAGTCATGGTAGGTCTTCCCTAGTGATGAAAGCATATGTGCTTTCATACAAAATGAACCATATAAGCCCAAGGAGATTGTATCTATGAAAAACAACAAAATTATGAAGGGCTTGAATCCTCTAGAAAGTTATATTTCATTGAGTGATGGAAATAAATAAAAGCATAAATAAGAAGAGTAAAAAAGGAAAGTGGGTGAAACCATTTCCTTGAACATTGGAACACCCGATTCCCCAAAGAATGTTAAGATAGGTGCCCAATCTACTGATGAAGACATTTTTTCTTGGTATTATGAGGATCTTCATGGTTTTGATCCTGCTCTTATACACCATGCCATTCCTATCAAGGAGGGTATAAAAATGGTTAGGAAAAAACAAAGACCCATTAACTCCGCACTTGAAGCTACTTTTAGGAAGGAGTTGGAAAAAATCTTGAAAGATGAGATAATTTTTCCTGTTAAGTACTCTGAGTGGGTTTCCAATTTCAAGACATTTTTTCTTGGTCTTATGAGGATCTTCGTGGTTTTGATCCTCCTCTTATACACCATTCCATTCCTATCAAGGAGGGTATAAAACCGGTTAGGAAAAAACAAAGACCCATTAACTCCACACTTGAAGCTACTATTAGGAAGGAATTGGAAAAAATCTTGAAAGATTGGATAATTTTTCCTATTAAGTACTCTGAGTGGGTTTCAAATTTGGTTCCCGTTCAGAAAAAAACAGGTTAGATCCGACTATGCGTTCATTTTTGTGCATTAAATAGAGCGAGCGTAAAACACCATTTTCCTCTCCCTAATATGGAAATGATTTTGCAACAAGTTGCAGGGTCACAAATGATGTCCTTACTTGATGGTTTTTCTAGTTATAATCAGATCAAGGTAAAAAGGACTGATAAATACAAAACCTATTTCACTACACATTGGGGCATATTTTCTTATGAACACATGCCTTTTGGTTTATCTAATGCAGGTACCACCTTCCAAAGAGCTATGCAGATATATTTTGACGATCTGATCAGTAAGATTATTCAGATTTATCTTGATGACTTGACTGTATATTCAAATAACTGATTGGATCATTTTGGTCATCTTATAAAAGTTCTCATGCTATGCAGAAAGTTCGACATTTATTTAAATCCTTCTAAGTCTATTTTCGACGTTACCAAGGGAAAGCTCCTTGGGCATATTGTTTCTGATTTAGGAATAAGCATAGATCTCGAAAGGATCTCTGCTATTCTAAACCTTCCTTCTCCCACTTCCAAAAAGGAGGTTCAATCCTTTATGGGCATTATCAACTTTGTCCATAGATTTGTTCCTAATTTTGCTGTAATGGTCAAACCAATTCACAATCTTCTCAAGCAAGATTGCTCCTTTTCTTGGACTGATGACGTCGAGAATTATTTCATAAGGATTAAGAAGGAAATCAGTTCCACACTGGTTTTGGCGAAACCAGAATTTGAGAAAGACTTTATTGTATACACTAATGCCACAAAGAAGCAGTTTGCGCTATTCTTGTACAATGTGATGACCAAAATAATGAAAAACAAGTAGCTTACATGAGTCAAATCTTATCATATGATGAAGTCAAATATTCTTATATCGAAAAACATGTTTTTTCTCTTGTTAAAGCTGTGGAGAAATTTCCCCACTTTATCTTAGGAAAGCACACATTGGTAAAAGTCCCTTTGCATACTGTCAAGTTTTTTCTCTCACCGACATATCTTTTAGGGAAACTTTCAGATTGGCTTTCCAAGATCCAGGAGCATGATTTAACCATCATGACTTCGAAAACAATTAAGGGACGAGACTTAGCCCTTCACTTGGCTCAACATGCTGAAGCAAGTGAAGAAATTGATGAACAAGATAATCCTCGTTCAACACTATTTTACATTGATAGTCAAATCCTTCCTATACATGAACATCCATGGTATAAATATCTTGTGTATTACTTGCAAAATTAGAAATGTCAAGATAGCTTAAATACTCATCAAAGGAGAAGGCTTCGTCTTGAATCTTCCAGATATGTTATTTTAGGAGACTTCTTATTTAGGAGATCTGTTGATGGTATATTACTTCACTGTGTAAATAATGAGGAAGCACAAAACCTATTACAAGAAACCCATGGATCTTCATATTCTGTTATTCATGTGGGTGGCCACTTTTCTGCTAAAACTATTGCTTTTAAAATCATCAGAAAAGGTTATTACCGACCTTCAATTTTTTGAGATTCTTATAACTTTTCAAGATCTTGTGACAAGTGCCAAAAATTTGTTGGGAAAGAACGTATGTCTGCCATGCCTTTGCAACATGTCCTCCCTAATTTTCCTTTTTCAAAATGGGGTCTAGACTTTATCGGTCCTATTAATCCTTCATCTTCAGCAGGGCAAGTTTTTATCTTGACAACCACATATTATTTTATGAAATGAACTGAAGTTGTCCCACTTAAACATTCATAGGATGAAAATGTTATTTCTTTCCTTGAAACCAATATTTTCTCTATATTTGGCATTCCTTTAGAAATTATTTCAGACAACGACCCCACTTTTATTTTTGCTAAGTTGACTCAGTTTCTAGCTAAGATGGGAGTCAAACATTTCACCTCACCAGCTTATTACCCTCAGGGAAATGGGAAAGCCGAGTCTACTAATAATAATCTGGTTAGAATTATCAAGAGGCTCATTGAAGATAAGCCTCGTCAATGGCATACCCTCCTCACATATGCCCTTTGGGAAGATCACACTACTACCAATGTAAGCACAGGTTGTACTCCCTTTCATCTTGTTTATGGTCAAGAAGCTATTTTTCCTACCGAGCTAGAACTTTATTCTCTACGAATGATGCTACAGATTGAAGAATTAAATTCTTCTAATGTCTCTTAAAGGATAAATGCACTATTATCTTTAGAGGAACAAAGGATGTTTGTCTTAGAGAACATAAAGAGAAGACAACAAACAATGAAGAAATATTTCAATAAAAGCTCAAAAGTTGTTAGATTTAAGGTAAATGAGAAAGTCTTGCTTCGGGATTCCGTCCATGCTAATAGAGGAAGACATTCAAAGTTTCAAAAATTATGGCTGGGTCCTTTTAAAATTTATTTTACCCTGGGCACAAATTCTTATCTTCTAAAAGACCTGGAAGAGCGATTATTTTCCTATAGTGCCAACGATTCCCACTTGAAACACTATGTGGGACTAGTTTGAGAGTTAAAACGCTGCATAAAGATTACTTCTGTATTATAATTTTTTGTTTCACTGCTTTGTTGTTTTTATATTTCTGTTATTTTTCTTTTATTAAATTCTTTTCTTTTCAAAAATAAAGTCTAGATACATTTTTCCACAACGATGCTATTCTGTAAGTATTGTTAATCAATAACAATAAGGTTACACAATTGTTATGATGTCCCCCTTTTTAGACATCAATCAAATTGCTTTTTGCTTCCAATACTTCTGTTAGATATATAATTGGATTTTCATCCCTACTTTGTGTCTTCCATTTCTTCCCTCCACCCTGAGTTTTAGAAAGAGCACACCAACAATTTCTATCCTTTAAGAAATAAAAGCTTTCTCTGTGACCAATCAAATGTTATGCATACAATAATAAACACCTCATACATAACATCTACGATTCACCCGGTCTGCAAAATTAGACATTCTGAGTTATTAATCTGTTGGAAACAGTTTTCCCTGTGGAGTCACCAGTTTGTTAATGCTTAAAATCGCAACGATGAATACTATGCTCGCAAATGATTTACAAGATTTATTATTTAACTATATTAATAATAAAATAGTAGGTGGGACCCCTTGTTAGACTTATGGCTCTATGGTGGATATGTGTTTCTTATCTTTTGTTTGCCTATGTGATGGTACCAACATAGTCTTCTATAGTTCACTTGTTTCAAATAATGGTTTAAAAATGTTGTGGTAACATGTGGTGGTTTCATATTAAAACACGAGACTAAATGGATTTGAAGATCTATGAAAAACAATGTTAAGACTGCCCTGTGGATGAAAGAATTATAATCCAGTTTTGGTTCTAATATTGTATTAAACATGGCATTAAATGGTTTAAATGATCTTGATAGAGGATAATAATGGAGCTCTTTTTAATAAAATAACTATACTTGAGTTCTAATATTATATTATCATGACAAAGGATGGGTGATCTATACCCTTGCTACTATGGTTATGCGTCTTGTTCAATTTCATATATGATTGCACATTGGGTTATGTTCCTAGAGCATTGTTATTTAAATAAGTTGTTATTACCAAGGGGTGGCGTGCTATGCAAAAGTGATATGGAAATGGATACTTGGTTGATTAATTGTTTAGTGCTATGGTGAATTGGCTTGGCTCGTACTTTGAATTGAATGAAGTTGGAAGGGAGAAGAGACGTGCATTTACTGCACGTCACTCAAAATCCCCTCGAGCCTGTCACCCTAGTCATTATTGCATTTTGGTTTTGGCTCTGGTAGTTGTTGTTGTTTCACCTTGTTCGGTCGTGAAGGAGATATACAGTCTTGTTTTTTCTCGTGCAGGATTTTTCCAGGTATGGGTTTTCTTACTCTCCCATCCATGACAGTTACTCTACCCTTTGAATCAATTTTTGGCTCAGTTTTCTCATGGTATGTGTGATTCTTAAGTTGTTATGATAATTTTGAACTGTGTATTGGTGTTTGCATTTTTGGTTTTCCATGATGGTGGTTCTGGATTATTGGTATTCTTAAAGGAAATGGTCGTGGTTCTCTTGTTGTGTGTAGTCCTTCGTATAGAATTTTTGAATAAAATTTACAGTGGATCATGCTCAGTTATTGATTGCATTTTGGGTCTAGTCTCTCTATGGAAATTGATTATTATGGTTTGACAAAGCTCTGAGCTTTGCGAGTACTCAATTTATGGATTGTCATAACAAGTCTCTGTGTTTAAGTTTTCCCACGCCATGTTTGTCTCTGTGGCTAGTGTACACAGGTTTTTCAACCTTGTGGGTTTTAATGTGAACTGATGAAAGATTAAAGTGTTTCTTACCTTGTATTTTCTTGGAAAAAACCCGAGCTGTTAGTTTCTTGCTTATGACCTCACCATTTCCTGGAAAGTTTGCATAGTATGAACTTAATGCCACCCAAAAGTTGATGGAAGCATTATGCATGCTTTTGGTCGGGCACGGGTTTGTGCTTGGATGATCGTATTACAATGTTGATTAAAGGGATTGGATTCATTTTGTTTTTTGTTGGAATTGGTTGTCTGTTGTTTTGGAAAGCCTTACAACCGAGAGAATTGTTACATATTATTTTTATGTGATAAATTGTGATAGGGCATGAGTTGTTTGCGCTATTCGAAGACCTAACCCTCTGATTGAACTATATGTTCATACCTTCCACTTGTTGTCTTAAACCCTAAATATTATATTGATATTGTCTTACTCCAGTTCGATGGTTGGTGGGAAAACTATCCGTGCTTGGTTACTTGGGAACGATTTTGTTGCATTCCTCATTTGGAAATTCTAGAAGAATTTTGTACCTAATTGTTTATTTGAATCTTGGGCTCAGAGTATTGAATATTATTTGGTTCAAATGTTATGTTGTTTGTAAAAAAAGATACACCCGTGTGCGAATTGATTGGGGCCCGAATACGAGTTATAATGACCAGTTGATTGCGTTGAACAATGTTGGAATAAATGATGGATATAAATGGTCGTAAACACTGTGTGTGTTTCTATTGGTTTTAAAGGATTTAACATTGGAGTTAATGTATGGTCGTGGCTCAAAGGATATTGTGGTTTCTTATAGAGATTACAATGTTGTTTGCTATGAATTTCATATAATAATTATATGGATACAATGGCTGTTGTAAATAAATAATTCTAGGCATATATATTATTGTTTGGAAGCCAAAAAGAAATCTGTTAATGAAAGTAACAGTTTAAATTGTCGTTTTGAAAAGTGAACATTGTTAAACTTTGAAGGTCTGAACAAAGATATGTTTGTTTGCATGTTTTGATTTATTTTCAATTGAACAATATCCATATTATTTCCCTGTCATTATATCACTTTTTTCTCATTACATTCCTCTCATAATCCCAATTTCATTTATTACATTCTTGTTCTGTGAAATAAATTTTAAAAGAAAAAGTTTGTGCAAAAGCAACAAAAGGATAACACAGCAAGGTTTGATGATTGCTATTTTGATACTTTATGACATAGTAAATTGTTTTATTAATTGATGAACAATATTTGTGTATTAATCCCCTATCATTATACAACTTTTCGCTAATTACACTCCCTCCATATGTCCCATGAGCCCTATCATCCCCTATTCACTTGGTAGTTAATGAATGGTTTGTTATGGATGGATTTGCATGTACCTTGTGTCAATTATTGAGCCAATTTTTTATTCATGTAGCAGAGTGTCATGTATGGTTTATTAATAGCTTCATTACTGATGAACTGTTGCTACAGGATGAGATTTTTCACTTGAGGCAACAATGACATAAATAATAGAGGCAGGGGAAATTGGAATCGAAGTCCCAGAAGGCCTAGATTTTCCATCCATTTTGATGTTGACCCCCAAGAATTGAACCAACTTTTCCAAGATGGTTTATTTAACTAGAGTGATCATGGAATAGTGCACCCTTGGCCAAAAAGACCTCCTTTCCATCCTCAAAACATCCCCGGCATTCCCATTCCTCCAAATGTGTCCTTGCAACCGAAAGTCCCCGCAAATGATGGATGGCAAGAGATCGTCAACCCAAATGTCTCTCACCATCATGGTTGGACCAATATGTCATTACCTCTCCCACCACCTGTCAATCCCAATTTCCATATTTCCTATTCCGATTCACTTGTTCAATCTTCACATGCTAGTAAAAGACTAAAAATTGATGTTCTCCAACCTGTGCAAGATAAAGGAAAAGCAACGACCTCCCCTTCTTCTCCCTCCGATGATTCCTCAAAATATGTGTCTTCCCGCATGCATTTGAAGGATGAATGTTCCCATGTTATCAACGAGATACAACCCCAAGGGTCTAACCAACCACGAGCTACTTCCAAGAAATCAAAGGGAAGCAACAGTGAAAAAAGAAAAATTGCATCACAGAGTGGCAAGTATGGTTTTTAGATTATGTGTTTTTATGATTTGAGTTGATGAAGACAATGCTGATGGTTCTTAGAATGTTTGGACAACAAGGTCTGTTTTGGTATTTTGTGGATAATATGGATAATGTGGATAATGTGGATATTTATATATATATTGGATACCATATAAATTATTTCTGATATTTAAAATATCCATTTTGGAGGATATTTAAGGGAGCTACAAGGGTGGCATGTGATTTAAATGATTATCCTTTTTGTGTTATATTTTATGATTTGAAAAGAATATACTTACGAGAGTCACAAGGGGTCCCACCTACCTAGTTATTATTAATTAAAGACCCTTAATTATATGATTATTATTTACTTCTCCTAACTAATTAGTTAAGTCAAACTAACTTAACTAAAGAAAGTAGTTGAACTACTTCAAATTATTTGGAAAGAATAAAAGATTAATGAGAAGAAGAAACAAAGGGAAATAGAAGGAGAAAGCAAGACTGAGGTTTTCTCTTTTGGTTTCATGAGATAGTTTCAGTTTTCATTCATTTATGAGTTTATTCAAATCCTAATTCTCTTTTTGACAACAAGTTCTTATTATAGACGACAAGGTTCAAGATTGAACCAAACTTTTCATATGCTTGTTTTTAGAGGTGTTGATCCATCCTTGATAGTCTATGTATTCTTGTTTGTTTGTGAATTAAGTTTCATGGCTGATAAAGGATATCTTGTAGAGTCAAAATGGAAATAGTTTGTGGAAAGCTGATCCATATTATAAATTTCAGTTTTACTTGATTGTTAGAGTCTTTTTGTATGGTGTTCATCGAGGATCTCTAAATCAGACTTTGGTCCATTCCCTTGCAGGAGATTTGTAAAGAGAAAGCACTTTTGATATCTCAGAATGAAATAAAATCATATTTATATTATGTCTCATATGTGTGTATTTATGACTTGGTTACTTTTCTCTTTTTTATCTCCATGTTTACTTTCTATTATCCGTGTACAGTTCAAAAACTTATATTAATTTCATTTTATATTGCAACATTCTTTTCATTAATAAATCATCCTCAATCCTAGTGATTAATACTTACAGATTGGGAGAATATTTTTGAGGATATAAAACCAAAGGGTGAAATTTCCGACTATCATGTCCTGGTCAGGTAATATTCAAAAATTATTGAGTAAGGTAATTCATACCTTTTCCTCAACACACATGCCATTGCATTGATGGTTCACAGAATTGACCATTTATGCCAATGATACATTAACCAACACCCATACCTTGGCAAAGGATGGTAGGATCATCATCCAAGGGGGATGAAATCCAGTATCACCATCAATGATTGAGGTGCTTCTTACTCTTCCATAGTGACACCACCACTCTTCAAAATTTCAGCCATACGCCCTAATACATACAATCTTAAGTTGATTCAAAATTTCAATGAAACCTTAGAATAAAATATTTAATGGAATGATACATATTGAATCATTATATTGTTTTTCATCTATATTGATTCTTTCAAAGTGGAAAAAATTGGAGGAATCAATTTGCAAGGTCATTTTAGTGGTAGGTCCCAGTTTGGAAAATTGGGGTCTAAAACCTTCTGGGCCATTTTGAGGCATCAAATGGAATATTTTGGGGTTAAAAGTTTCATATAATATCTTGGACCCATGATGCTATTCTACACATTGATACCTTTCAAACAGTGCAAAAATCACATCAATCAGAGTTCATATGAAAAAGTTATGCCTCCCGCAAGTTGACTTACCGTGTTGAAAACCATGGTATGGGAGGATGCCACATCATCCCTCGTCACTCACACATAAGGGATAGCCAAGTATGTAATTTCAAGAAAATTCTATAAGGTCCAAAATCCTATCACATTTGAGGATTAAAGAAGTCAAAACCTACCCCTAGATGGATACCAGGCTATGTCAAATACCATGCCACTAGGAGGAGAAGGGGTTCCATTCTTTTGCATTGTATCTTGTTCCATAGAAAAGAACAACATATGAGAGTGTTATTCTGTGAGAATAACATAGGAGGAAATATTTTGTAGCACCCATACAGGTTATAGTTCAAAGGAAACTCCATAAAGAGTGCCTCTTTCTTTGTACTTGCATAATTTTTATACCATAGAAAAGAGAGAAAATAAACCTCACCTTCTTGCTGGATTTTCTACTGTATTCAGTTTCCCAAGTCATATCTTGTGTTTATTTGTTGATGGTGTGATTTTATTTTACTGTTCTCTATTTTCCGCATTATATCTATTTCATGCATAAGCAGAAAATTTGTAACTAAATATTCTAGAGATCTAAAGGTAAAATAACCTTAAGAGTAAATATTTTAGTATTTTATTAGATATGTTGTGATGAATTGTTACATTGGAATATCCATGGCAGTTTACAGATCATATTGGTATTAGAGGAGGTTTTTCTTTCAGGTATTTTTGGGAAGTTGCAAGATCCAGGAACCAACTTAAAGGGAAGTTGTAGAAACCCTAGCCATGATAGACGAGTCTATTCATAACAACCCTTGAGATCCAGCATAATAGAGATTTGAGAGGTTGGAATCACAACATCAGTCACAATATGAACCTCCTCATGGAAAAACTCTAGCAATAAATCTTAGACCATTCAGAGAGGATCGAAGTTCTAACTCAGATAGCGAATCAGAGGGGAAATCAATGTTGGATTACTAAGAGGGGTGGTGAATTAGTAATGAGCAATTTTTCCACTTTTAACCACAATATATATTCTTTATCTTTACCAATAGTGTTTAGTAGTATATCATAAATTTATAATCTATGAATGCATCCAATAAATATATCATAAGAATGTAAACATAAGCAACATCAAATCAACATCACATCAAGAAAACAATACACTAGTATTTACGTGGAAACCCAAATGGGAGAAAACCATGGAATGATTTATTATATATATCAAGAATTCATTCATAAGAAGCAAAAACTTCCCAATTCTCTAATTACAACTTGAAGGAGGCTCCAACCCCCTATTCTTAGGCTCCAAACTGAATGAAGCTACAACTCCCCGATTCTCTGGCTCCAACCAGAAGGAGGCTACAACCCCCTAAGTTCTCTGACTCCAACCGAAAGGTGGATATAACCACATACTTCTCAAGCTCCAACCTGAAGGAAGCTCCAAATCCCTAATTCTCTGAATCTAATAGGAAGGAGGCTAAAACCACCTTTCATTTCCCCATCCTATCACCCTAAAATATAAATGAAGACCAACTGTCACAAACTCTGCCACTTTCACAAAATCTGTTACAACTCTGTCACTGTCTCTGTCTCTGTCACTTCCACTGTTATGGTCACTACCACTGCCACTTCACTAATATTGTCACTGTCACTGCCACTTCACTGATACTCAACCAAATCCTCTCACATGGATCATATATCAAAGACACCTCTCAACTATATGTCCAACAAACACATGCCTCAACCAAGCATGATCCAACATCACCACATACCATCACAAGATATGTGTCTCAACCATGTACCATCATGTACCATGCATCAACTTGTACCATCAAGTGCATCAACCATGTACCAGAACAAGTGCATCAACTATGTACCAAAACAAGTGCATCAATCATATATAATAACAAGGGCATCAATCATGTACCAAACCTGTACCATACATCAACCTATACCATCAACCATGTACCAACCATGTACCTGTATCGTATACCATACCATGTTCCAACCATGCAAATCAACCATGTACATCAACCATGCACATAAATACCTCTACCTTATACCATACCATGTGCCAACCATGAAATGTATCTCATATACCATATCAAGCATCAAACCTGTACTATACCACGTACCATAAGATATGTTGAACACATAATACCAAGAGTGTATCTCAACCAAGTACCATCACCACTAAGATATGTCTCCTATGCATGTAATACCATATGCCAAGTGTATATTTCAATAATGTATCAATATCAATGGTAGACCACTAACACAACAACCATATACCTTGTACCAATAAACCAAGAAGTGTACCAATAATGTATCTCACCCAACATGTACCATATATCATGAAATATGCATCAACCATATGCCAAGAATATGTGCCAAATTTGTACCAAGAATGTATATAGATCACCAAATTGTTCCTTATACATATAAAAAAATGTATCTCAAACAATGTACCCAATATCCAACATGCTCCTCAAACCATGTGCCTCAACCATATACCATATCACTCATGATATATCTCAATCATGCCATACACCATAGAATCATCAACATGTAACCCTCAAAACATGCATATAAACATACCTGTATCTATGTAACATTCCTTGTGTATGTTATCACATGCTTGCAGACCTTCCTCAACTTCAACAACAAGAGAATAACATCTTCATCAAACATTACCTTAGTCTCACAGGATTAGTTTTTGGATTAGTCACATACACTAACTTTCAACAAGCATACCTTTGTACCTGTAATGAATAAGGTCTGAAACTTGTACACAATATTCTTCAGTATCGTCTTTGCAATTACTCCAAGTATCACTACTTTGAAGATCCCAGAAAAGGATTTATAACAAAAACGGTAGACCTTTCTGAATTTTGGCTTTTTCTAGAGAGAGACCTTGTAGAGAATTCCAAGCGTGGAATATTTAATATATGAATCCGAAAATAGCACCCAAATTACTATGGAATGTAAACTATACAATTAATTTGGTTTCACTGAATTTGGATCTTCTATGAAAAAGTTATGATTGTTTTACCCGATCACCTGTTTGAGACTAGTTCCAGGACTAACCAAAAATCCTATCTTCCACAGAGTGTATCTCCTAAAATACAATGACCCAAAAGATGAAATGTCTACCACAGGTACCTTGATATGTCTTCTCAGTATCCTCAAGGTTTCAATATCGTAATCATTTGAAAAAAAACTTTATAGTGAAAATGGTAAGATGACCTGTAAATAACATACCTTAGAACACATCCTCCCAAGACTTCATCCTCCCTTGGAATTTCAACCTTCTTTACTTCATATTCCCTCTGAAAAATTCCTTAGATATCCTTTTTTACCTCAGATAATAATCACTTGATCAATTAGATATATATTCAATGAACTTGTGTGTATATGTAATGTACTTATGAGAGACTTCTTGAGGTGTATTTATACTTTTTCTAAGTAACCTCTTTCCTTAACTTTAGGGATTCTTAAATTTTCTTGTTACAACCACTTTACTATTTCATTCATTAACATGTAACC
Organism: Picea engelmannii; assembly: GCA_009831015.1. Lineage (NCBI taxonomy): Eukaryota > Viridiplantae > Streptophyta > Pinopsida > Pinales > Pinaceae > Picea > Picea engelmannii. The sequence goes on along the minus strand of ML806935.1, from coordinate 60,035 downwards.
AACTAGGGGATTTTTCACCATTCCTTAAGGCTTCCATATTCACAAGGCCATAACTCCTCAGTCGTGAGGATCCATGTGGCATACCACCTATCACTGAAAATGGCATGACATGTAATATCCACATATGATAGTCTTACCTACAGTTTCACTTTCCTTTATGCCGATATTCCTCAATACAATATGGGTCCCATAACTACACCTCTAAGGATACATGTAGACTACATCAAATGTACCCAACAAACTCATCATCAATCACGATCATACAAATTTCTATCAACTTTCCAAAATCTCTGGAAATCTCCAAGGGTTGAAATCAATATCTAATGGTTGAAATCAATCTCCAAGATAACTCTCCAAGGGTTGAAATCAATGACAACGAACTGTCCAAACCATATATCAATCAATCTAAACCAATTATCCAACAATATCCCCCTTTGGCATTGATGACAACACTTAGACATGGAAACACTCATCCTCAAACTCTATCGATGACCATCACTCCTCATCAATGTTTCTCACTCTCCCCCTTTGACATCAATAGAAAAGGGTATCTCTCCCCCTTACTAAAATATCCTTGAGGCTTCTCCCCCTGTCTGCACTACCTCTATCTCTCCATTGTCATGACTTTCTTTATCTCTCATCCTTTGACAAAGGCTTAACTCCCCTTGTCAATATTTCTCCTCCTGATATTGTGCATGCTTGAACCAGCCATGGGAAAAGTAGTAACTCCCCTTGTCAATATGTCATCTCCTGATAATGTACCTTCTTAAACCAACCATGGGAAAATGATTAACTCCCCCTATGGGTATGTCTCCCCCTATATGCATGCTATTGATCTTCCTTTCTCTCTCTATGATGATTTTACTTCTTGTAATATTTAAAGCTATCCGTGAAATGTTTCCTTTCCTCTCTTCTAGTGTTGTTCATTGTTCATTTGTGCTTCCTCATGTAATTCATGACATATATAAAAAACATTAAAATTTAAAGCATTCAAATATTCCTTTATCATAATCATCCAACTGTCTCTGAGTTGATCTCTAAATCAGTCTTTGAACCAATATGTGAATCTCTAAATCAATATATGAACCAATCTCTGAACTGATCTATGAATCTATGAATCAATCTCTGACCATATGTCACAAATTGTCCATAACTCTGCTACTCAAATATCCACAATGCTAACCCATCTATCATTGTACAAAGGATACTCTAAATCAAATATGTTCATTGATATGATATATCTGCTCATCAAACTCTAAATTTATGGAATAACATGTACTAAAAATCTCTCTTACTGAATACAATCATAAACGTATTCCTGTGTAAATACCAACTAACACTTGTGTGATCAATCTGTCATTTTGTACTTCTGCTATCTGAATTATCTGAACACTTCATATTTCTCAAAGGGTGGTTCTTTGATTTTTAGTAGCTATTGCACTAACTCCCCTTGTTCAACAGTCATATTTACTGGGAATCTCCAAGCCGAATGGCTAAAACAAACACCCACTCTGATGCTGAGTAATCTTCCTCTTCATCTGTAGACTCATCATCTTTATGAACTATGACTTCTTCCTTTTTTCCTGTGGATTTATCTCGCACTACAATTCCTGAAAGTACAATCTCTTGAACATGTTCTTTATTTACCTACACTTCTTTTCTTTCTCGTGCTACTGCAAATCCTGCAATCTCTGGGACTTGGTCTTTATTCACCTGTTCTTCTTGTTTTTCATTTATTCTCCAAACCTTCATGTATCTGATATATTTCTTTTTCCCCATAGATTTGTATTTATCTTGTACTATTGTCAATCCTGAGAGTATGACTTCTAGGTGTCCTTCATTCATCTGATCTTCCTTTTCTTGTTCTTGTTTTATTTTCCAAACCTTCTTATATATGTGTTGGCGTCAGAAGTCACTCCTGGATTGCTTGCAGGAGCTGAGCCTGACACCCATCAGTTTAATGTCACGATTTGTTTATAAGAGGGTGATCAAATGGAAGTGAACTCAGAACAATATCGTCTCAACTCTGAAACTAGGCCAGGCATGCATGAGCGAGTGAGGTCTTAGAGAAACTCCAAACAATGAGTTAAAATAAGGGTGAGCAGGTGGAAGAGTTGCATGAGAAGAGTGTGAAGGTCTATCAAAAACATCAGGTTTCTAACAGACTGGAGAAGAAAACGCCCAAATGCAAGATCCTCTTACATTCAAACAAAGAAGACCAGAGAGTACAGTAATTTAACGACAAATCCTTTATCATAACGAAAAATGCAACAGTTCAAGCGAATCCTTCAATCATGAATTCCCTGGTATGAGACGAAACATAGATGGAAAAGGAAAATTGTTTATCATCAAACAAGAAATCTCAAACACAAATGCATAACCCAGAAACCAGAATGGTTGTTAAAACTTTATAGTTGGGAGCTTCACTCTACCATAGATCGAAACAAAAATGGCCAAAATGCCTTCATATACTCAAAACAACAACAGCAGCGGAATCAAGACACTGCACTGAAAGATTTGCGTCTACATGGCTTCTGACAGTCAACATCTGAAAGATCGTGCATCTTATGTCAGACGCCATCTAACTTTTGATAGTTCCAACGACGAATCGACATGCCTTTAATTCATTGTCGTGCTTTCCCATTATGATGGAGGCGATGTCTAACCACCACCAACCACTTAAATAACTGCTTCATTGGGATTGAGGATGGCCCGGCCAACTCGGCACCTTCGGGACGTGGAGGGCCTCCCGCGCTGCCACCTGGAATAACTGACTGGTTTAAAGAATAGGTGTGGAAGCCAGCGCGGAAGAGGGGCACAGCAACGGAGTGATGGGGCCAAAACTGCACAGGGAAGGAAAGAAGCGATGAGGTGTAAGAGAAGTGGTGGGGGGGAGACATGTGGCGGAAGATGATACGCGGAAGGAGCGAGATACAAGACATAATGGGTGCACTTGCGGTGGGAGGTGGACGTGGAATGAGGGGGGACACATGGCAGGCAGTGGATGGATGGTGAAATGGGAAAGGGATCATGTGAACTAGAGAAGGGGAGAGTGACATATGTCGGAAGATGAGGAAAGGGTAAAAGGGCGCGAGCCTCATCGCACGGCCAGGAAGAGAACATATGACAAGAGGGAGGATGGTCCACAAGCTGACATGATGGGAAGGGGGCCCACATTAGTTAATCGTCGGATGACAGAGGGTGCCCAGATGGCCTGTGCGTCGTTGATCCGGGTTCTTGAACTGCACCCGTCGGAGAGATGCACCTTCGATTCCGGACCCCCCCCTTCTGCTTAAATATAGAAAGGTGGGGGGGGTCCGGAATTACCTCACGCGCCGTTGATCTAGGTGCATTGATATTGACCATCGAAGAGGTGCGCCCCGGATTCCGGACCCCCCCCCCCCTCCGCTTAAAGGTAGAAAGGTGGGGGGGGTCCGGAATCCCATCTGCGCCGTTGATCTGGGCGTTGTGATCCTTGCCGTCCAGACTTGGTTTTCATTTAATCATGGGTGCATTAGCACCCCGAACTTAGGACAAGTGGGTTTCTAACCCATTCTTAGCATTCTAACCCACCTTACAAGAAATATTGCTAACATTTGGCTCCATGGGGGATAGAGTCGTCCCTGTGATGCTCTAAGAACTTCTTTTGTAGATTCAGTGCCTTTGTTGTTGGGCTATGGAGTCATTTATTAGTCCGAAAAACAAAACAGAAACAATATTTACAAAACAAAACAAAAAGAGCCGAAGGTGGCTCACAGAAAACATTTTTTTAAGAAATGCCCATTTACTGGGCCATTGAAAACTTCTTTGCCTTCTAGATCCTGCAACTTGTAAGTTTTGTTTGAACATGCTTCAAGGATCTTGAAAGGCCCGAACCAGAGGGCATCAAATTTACTGTGTTTTCCCTTTTCCTGCCTGGGTGCATCCCATTTGAGCACCAGATCACTCTGCTCGAATTCTTTCTTTTTGCTCTTCTTGTCAAAAGCCTGCTTGATCTTCTGCTGGTGATTGTAAGCCATGTCCATGACTTGTTCTCTGATCTGCTGCACTTCCACCATCTAATGAATCCTTCTGACCACATGGTTAGGTTCTCCCTCAGAATCTTGAAGGAAATTCGCCACAGGTAAGGCGAGTTGAGTGGGGAAAACGACCTCTATTCCGTAAACCAGTTGGAAAGGTGAGATACCCAGGGATTTCTTGGTTGTCACCCGATCAGCCCAAAGAGAAAATTTGAGCTTTGAGTCCCAGGCCCTCTTATTGTCCTCCAGTAGCTTTTTGATGAGCTTGATTAGGCTTTTATTGGAGGACTCTGCCAGTCTATTTCCTTGAGTATAGTATGGAGTAGAGTGAACCAATGAAATCCCAAATTGTTCACAAAACTTGACCAGAGGCTCAGACCTGAAGGGGGAGGCATTGTCAGTGACAATCCTGCTTGGGCAACCAAATCTGGCTATGATGTCTTCCAAGAGGCTGATGATCACTTTGTGAGAATTACTCCTGGTGGGGACAACCTCTATCCACTTGGTGAAATAATCGGTTGCAGTGAGGATCCATCTGTGCTGGCCACTTGAGGGAGGATGAATCTCTCCAATGAAATCCAATCCCCACTGCTGAAAGGGTGATGAGACTACTACCGGATTTAATGGCAGAGATTTGAGCTGCTGCTTTCCTGAAAACCTTTGGCACTTGATGCAAGCTCTGATTTCTCTGCAGACATCAGGGAATAAAGTGGGCCAGTATACCCAGCTCGGAGGATCTTGTGAGCTGTGGTCTTCCAGAAATGATGACCCCCACAGAGACCACTATGGAAATCGATCATGACCTTCTGGGCTTGCTGCGGGTCCAGACACCTTAGTAATACTCCTAGAGGGTCTTTCCAATACAAGGCTTGGTCAATAAGGCAATATCTGACCGCTTTGAGCTTTAAATCCCTGGCCTTACTTTTTCCTAATCCATCAGGGGGATTTAATTCTTTCAGAAAGTACAAGATATCCTTGTACCAGGGACATGATGCTAGTGATAGGGCACCTTGGAAATGTTTGTTGGATGGCTCAGCTTGCTCATTGATGAAGTTAATTCCCAAGGCCTTACAGTTGGATTCAGCCAGCAACTTGGCCAAACCCTGCCCCTTTATCAACTTGGTGGGATTAATCTCCAGATCGAATTATAGGATCTTGGCAATCCATTTACCTCTCCTCCCGTCTATGTCAGGCTGTATAAGAATGTCCTTCACAGAGGTTGAAGGGACATATGCAGTGATCTTTGAATGCAAGACATAGACTCTGAAAGCCTTAAGAGCCTTCACCAGGGCATAGGCTTGCTTCTCCATGATCTCGTACCAGAGTTTTGCATCTCTCAGTGCCTTACTAAAGAAGGCAATAGGCTATTCTCACCCCTGACCATTTTTCTGCAACAGAACTATTGCTACTGTATCACAGGAAGCAAAAGAAAATATCAGAAAGTCTTTGGAATAATCAGGACTGATTAGCACAGGTGCTTTAGTCAACGCCTTCTTTATTTGGACAAAAGACTCTCTGGGTTCAGAAGTCCATTTTACTTCATTCCCCTTCCTGAGCATGGTTGTGATGTGTTTCACCAACTCAACAAAATTTGAAACAAATCTCCTCAGAAAATTGATCCTCCCCAAAAATGCATGAACCTCCTTTTTGGACCTGGGGAGTGACAGGGTCTGAATCGCTTCCACCCTGCTAGGATCAATTCTCACCCCCTCTGTTGATACTATATGGCCTAATAGCTTTCCCTCCTTCATGGCAAACAATGATTTCTTGGGGTTTAAAGATAGGCCATACCTTCGACATTTCCGGAAAACCTTCTTCAAGTGGTAGCGGTGCTCTTTATCAGTCTTGGAGAAGACTGTTATGTCGTCTAGGTAAATCACCACAAACTTGTCTTTTTCTCCGATGAAGGTTATGTCCATGGCTCGCTGAAATGTTGCTCCTGCATTCATCAGCCTGAAAGGCATTTTGGCATACATGAATGTGCCCCAAGGAGTGGTGAAGGTTGTTTTTTCCCTGTCCTCGGGCATGACTGATATCTAATTGTAGCTAGGGAAACCATCAATCATGGATATTCTGGAAGCACCGGTGACCTTCTGCAATATGTGCTCCATGTTGGGCAGGGGATAATTATCTTTCCTTGAGCTCCTGTTCAGGTTTCTGAAATCAACACAGAGTCTGATTTCACCACTTTTCTTTCTTACTGGGACCAAATTGGCCACCCAGTCAGAATATCTCAAGGGGACAATGATCTGGGCATCCAGCAGCTTCTTCACTTCCCTCTCCATGACAGGTAGCAACATGGGATTTATCTGTCTTAGCTTTTGCTTGAATGGCCTAGCCTCTTCTTTTAGTGGAATCTTGTGCTCAATAACTGATGTGTCATACGTCTTGAGGTCTTCGTAGGTCCATGCAAACACATCAGCAAACTCCCTCGGCAACTCAGTATATTCAGCCCTCTGCTCCTCGGTTAAACTTCTTGACAATTTGACCAACTTAGGATCCTCTGGTGTGCCTATGTTGCACTCAGCTGTGTCGGCCTCATCACCTGAAACTCTACCCTTTACTGCCACATCATTCCCATCGAACAACCTTTCTAGTGGGATTAGTCCTTTCGGTATGTGATTGCTCGGTAGTTGAACAATCTGGTGGCTGGCAATTTTATTCAAAAACTTCCCAGGGTGATGGTCAGGTGCCCTTTCAGTGTCAAGATCCTCATCTATGTGCAATGCAGAAAAGTCATCAACAGATCGAAGAAACTTTTCGATCTCCTGATTATCTTCAAATACCCCCCAATGTTTGACATTGTCCGGTACAGAGGGTCTATATCTTATTTTGACATCAGATTTTACAGTGGGCAGCGCAAAAACTTCGAGCACACTGGCTGAGAAGGATAAAAAATCGGCTGGAGCATTTTCTTCCCTGGGAATGAAAGAGATGTTAAAACCCAGGAAGAAATTGTCAACTAGGTCACATACCATGTTCCTGTAATTCTTAAGTCGAAGATGCTTGGCCTGATAAACGTTTCTGACCTGCTGGACAATCAGTTCTGCATCTCCAAACACAACTATCTCTCTTATTTCCATCTCTTGTGCAGCCCTTATACCCAGAACAAGAGCTTCATACTCTGCCACATTGTTAGTGACTTCGAATTCCATCTTGTATGACAGGGATATGGTCTCTTGACAAGGGGACATGAATACTACCCCGTCACCTGCACCCATACTGGAGGAAGCTCCATCAAAGAACATCTTCCAAACAGAAGTAGTTGGAGGGGGGGTCTCATGATTAAGACTGAGTTTCTTTCTGATCTGCAAAGGAGCCTCAGGGGTGTGGGTGAGATGCAGTAGATTGGAGCCTAAATCAGTGTCCAAGGCATAGATGGGATGATTGGTAGGGTTGGCTTCATCACTGATTATGTAGGCCAGTTGGGCTTCTCTGTGTCAGGCTTCTATATTAAAGATTTTAATGACCTGAAAACACTGAATTGTCAAACCAGGGTAAGTGAACTTAGAGCTTCTACACTATATGTGCGGGTAAGCTAATTCCTATCTAAAGACTATTATTAGAAGAAAACACAAACTCACTCTTAAAAACTGAATCCTAATGATTACCTTGAAACTTATCATTTCCTATTGAATTCATCAAAAGAGAACAGTTATGTGCCTAAGTGCAGGTACTTCTATTTCTATTCTAATGTGATTTCACAAGACTATCTACCACTATATTTGATCATTTAATCATCACTATTTCTATCTAAGCCATAACAGAAAGATTATTTCCTAAAATCCTTTTAATCTAAACATCGAAAATAAATCTAAATCTATCCACCGGAAAAATAAAGAAATATCCTATTTACCCTACTGGTACTAGAAGCTTCCTCTAATTCAATTGCAACCTAACTATCCTAACAAAGCAGAGTAACCTAACTATCCTAACCAAAACAAAGTAAATTCAAACTCACATTCTCTTTAATCTACGTTCAGATTGAAAACTGGAAACAAAGCAAATCTAGTCTATGCTTTAAATTCTACAGGAATCAACCATGCTTTCAACACTCATCAACATAAAATATATTAATATGCTGGAAACGATACAGTTGAAGAATAATTAAGCAAGAATCTGAACAAGTTAATTCCCAAACTCAAATAAGCTAACATGCATTCAAATCCTAAGATACTGAAATAAACTAACTCTAATACAGAGAAAAGAAACGACTTGAACCTGTTGGTGGGCCCAACCAAGAGGTGCAATCGCCGAAAGGAAAACCAGAACTACTCAGATCATTCTACGCAAACAATGTTCATGCTTCACACTCCATTTACTCAAGAAAATAACTCAAGTCATATAACAGCGAAGTAACATAACGCATAAGCAGATTGTATTAGCAGAAATGTATATCATAGCATTACATAACCAACGTTTCTTAGGAGTGATCCTCTGTTTATATGGATCCTCCTCAAAAATAGTTTAAAACAAAAATACATTAATTCAAGCGGATCCCAGATCCGAAAATAACTCAAAATCAGTTAAAAACGATCTTCACATCTTCATGACACGCAGTGTCACGAAGTGTGAGTCGTGAAGTATTAACAACTCAGTTCGATAATCTCGCCTTGAATAAGCATATGAGTGATGACTCAATCTATCATGTAAATCGCACTGTCTACCACTCTGGCCATAACGCGCGGATCTTTAGCAGCTTCGTTGGTATCTCCACTGGGTGCGAGCTGGTACCTGGTACTGGCAAATCCTGTTTCAAATAGAAATAGTACCTAACTCATGCCACAATAGTTTCAATATTAATTTAAAGTATCAAAACACATAAAAATGACTTGAAACGTAAGAATACCTTGAGTAGCCCCATTTAGTGGAAAAGAGATGTCAAATGTGTCATAACAAGGCCAAAAGGAAGTGGTACTAGGTATGGAAATGAAGGTCTTGTGATATGATGTAGGCAAAAACATAGTCAAAACTGGAGACTAACATTCCCCCAAACTGAAGTCTTTGCCTGTCCTCAGGCAGTCAAAAAGTCAAAACTGAGATTCATCAGAGCGTTGCAGCAGCTGCAACCAACATTTGTAACTTCTCATGTTTCTTCAAGTTTCTGATTTCTTTCTTGAGGACTCGGTTGATGATGATATGCTTCCTGGTAGTCTTCTGCAACCTCCTGATCCTCTGGAAAAGACCCTTATTCTTTCGTTTTAATCTTTCAATTTTGGACAAGAAATGAGTTTGCCTGACTTTCATGAGTTCATTCTCTGTTTTGATATGTCGATCCAATACAGTGTACTCATGTAGCTTCTCTTT
>ML806935.1:0-28976 GCA_009831015.1 Picea engelmannii | reverse complement strand
AAAGGGAGGGATAAACCTCCAAGAGGAAGATACAATCCTCCAATATCAAGAGAGATTTTAACTCTCCATCCTTGCCCCTTCCTTCCACCCAAGAATATATGAGATATAATAAAACTTTACATTAAATCATCACCATCAACTAATCATCACATAGAACCTGATAATGCTTCCTGAGACTTCTTCAATTTATGCAATTCTTCAATTCTTGGAGTACTCTGATCCTATAGATAATATTACTCAATGTATTCTCTGAAACTCCTCCAATTTTCACTCCTTGAATCTTCCCCAAAAAGAAGTTATAGAAATAATGGTAGACTTTATTAAATCTAGTCTATTCAGGAGAGTGAATTTGCACAGAACGCCCCACGCTCAATAATTAACATCCGATTCTGAAACTCACACACAAGAAACTACAGTCCGTACTATTTCCTATGAAAATTTTCCCACTTCATTTGGATTATATATGAAGAAGTTATGACTATTTTACCTGGAACACCTGTTTATTGACTAGCTTCAGGACTGGTCACAAACCCTATATTCCACAGAGTGTATCTCCATAATTATAGCGAATCAAGAGTTGAAATTTTTACAAGAGGTACCTTGATATGTCTTCTCAATACCATAGCAATTTCACCATCTGAATTGTTCTAGAAAAAAAATTATAGCAAAAATGGTAAGATGACCTGAAAATAACATACCTTAGAACACATCACCAAAAGACTTCATCCTCCCTTGAAATCCGGCCTTCTTTTCTTCTTATTACTTCTGAAATTAAACTTGTATCAAATGAATGTATAATGATGTTTATTTATACCATTTATTCACTTCCTTTTAACATTAGTTCCGACCTCACACTTTCTTATTTTGTAATTCTTTTCTTTAATTATCTTTAGGGCCTACATGTACTTCCTTCTTCAATTCACTTTGTCATCTTCAAAAATTCATTTCTCCTCAACCATGAGGATCCACATGACGTGACACATACCACTGGAAACAACATGATGTATACTATCCATTCATGGATGTTTTATATGCATGTGCATTTTCCTTCATGTCCAAATACCTTTATCAATCTTGCGGTCCAAAACCCATGACTAGGGTTGACATCAATGACAACAACCAATCTTCCAACAGAGATGTGACGGCTACTCGCATCCACAAGAAGATGGTTACAATGAGGCTCTGAAGGCCTTTTTACATTAAACAGGAATTCCAAAAACCCTAGACATCCAAAAACCTAACCCTAGGAGTTGAAGCGCCAAAAGTCATGTGGGCCCCATTTGGGTAAGTGAGTACATCAACTTCCCGGGGTCGTAACTTTTGCATACGATCTTCGTTTTAGGAATGTGATAGCTCGTTGGAAAGGTATTGTCAAGGAGATTCATTTTGGGGGCTCAATGATGCCTTTGAATATAATTGAGAACCTCTATCTCTAAAAACCTTCATTTGGGCCCTCAAAATGGCCCCGGAAGTTAAAAACTGCTAAAAATAGTAAATTGCCAAAATTGCCAGAAAATTGTTTTGAGCCATTCGGAAAAGGTGGGTGGCCACCAATATCCACCTGGATCAACAAGTAATACCAATAATGTATCTCAACCAAGTACCATCACCACTAAGAGATGTGTCCTATGAATGTACTACCATATGAAAAGTGTATATCTCAATAATTTATCAATATCAATAGTAGACCACTAACACAACAACCATATACCTTGTACCAATAAACCAAGAAGTGTACCAACAATGTATCTCACCCAACATGTACCATATACCATGAAATATGCATCAACCATATGCCAAGAATATGTGACAAATGTGTACCAAGAATGTATATAGATCACCAACAAGTTCCTCATAGATATACCAAAATGTATCTCAAACAATGTACCCAATATCCAACATGCTCCTCAAACCATGTGCCTCAACCATATACCATATCACTCATGATATGTCTCAATCATGCCATACACCATAACATCATCAACATGTAACCCTAAAAACATGCATATAAACATACATGTAACTATGTAACAAAACTGGTGTATCTTATCACAGAGCTGTAGACCTTCCTCAACTTCAGCAACAAGAGAATAACATCTTCATCAAACATTACCTCAATCTCACGGGACTAGTTTTGGATTAGTCACAAATACCAACTTTCAACAAGTATAACTTTGTACCTGTAATGAATAAAGATATGAAAAGTGTGAAAAATATTCTTCAGTATCCTCTCTACAATTCCTCCAAGTTTCACTGCTTGGAACATCTCAGAAAATGAGTTATAGCAAAAATGGTAGACCTTTCTGAATTCTGGTTTATTCTAGAGACCGACCTTGTAGAGAATTTATGACTTTAAACTCACACCCAACGTACTATGGACTTTAAAATATCCAATGAATTTGGTCTCACATAATTCATATCTTCTATGAAGAATTTATGATTGTTTTACCTAGAACACCCGTTTGAGACTAGTTCCAAGACAGACCAAAAACCCTATCTTCCACAGAGTGTATCTCCCAAAATACAATGACCCAAAAGTGGAAATTTCTACCACATGTACATTGATATGTATTCTCATTATCCTCTAAGTTTTACTGTTTGAATCTTTCTTGAAAAATTGTGATATCGAAAATGGTAAGATGACCTGTAAATAACATACCTTAGAACACATCCTCACAAGACTTCATCCTCCCTTGGAATTTAAACCTTCTTTACTTCATCTTTCCTCTGAAAAATGCCTCAAATATCCTTGGTTACCTTAGATAAGAATCACTTGATCAATTATATATATATTCAATTAACTTGTGTGTATATGTAATGTACTTATGAGAGACTTCTTGAGGTGTATTTATACTTTTTCTAAGTAACCTCTTTTCTTAACTTTGGGACCAATTTTCTTAACTTTAGGGATTCTTGAACACTTTGGAACCACTTCCTTAAATTTAGAGCTTCTTAAATTTTCTTGTTACAACCATTTTACCCTTTCATTCAACGACTTGTAACCAACTAGGGGCTTTTTGACCATTCTTTGGGGTTTCCATATTCACAAGGCCATAAATCCTCAACCGTGAGGATCCACATGGCGTACCACCTATCACCAAAAATGGCATGACATGTACTATCCATATATGATAGTATTATCTAAAATTTCACTTTCCTTCATTTCGTTAGTCCTCAATAAAATATGGGCCCCATAATCACACCTTCGGGGATGCCTGTAGATGACATCAAATGTACCCAACGAACTCATCATCAATCATGATCATACAAATGTCAATCAAATACCCAACATCTTTGGACCTCTCCAAGGGTTGACATCAGACTCTAACGGTTGAAATCAATCTCCAAGATCACTCTCCAAGGGCTGACATAAATGCCAACCAACTATCTAAACCATCTGTCCATCAATCTAAACCAATTGTCCAACATTCAAGAGAGAAAATACTCAAGAAAGGAGTCACAAAAGGAATTTGATAAAGAGAAGTCGATTTGGAGTGATGTGAACCATTCACAATCCTTATTTAAGATGGAAGTGAAAGTGGACATAAATCCATACCAAAGTGAGATCAATGCATTAAAAATAATCATTGGTTGCAACAACTAGAAGTTTATTTTAGTATTCACCATATAGATGAAGGGAAGAAGATTTCATTTTCTAGATTGAAGTTAGAGGGCCATGATTTAACTTAGTGGGAAATCCACATGAAAATACTTAGGCTGGAAGGTGATGTGCCAGTAACTAGGTGGGAGGAATTCAAAACCCTCATCAAGTCCCAATTCTACCCTATCGAGTATGTAGAGGACCAATGGATCTGGAGACACTCATTCAAGCAGAGGTAGGGGAAAAGTGTATAGGAGTACACCAATGAGTTCAGATACAAGGCCATCATGTTGGTTATCTCTCCCAAGAACCCAGACATAATCCTCAAGTATCTGCGAGGTTATAATAGTCATCTATGAAAGTAACTGATGATATTCAAGCCAAGGACAATGGATGAGGTGTGTGTACATGCACAGTACTTGGAAAACATAGGCCAAAATAAAAGGCATCCAAGTGGTTTGAAGCAGAAAGAGAAACAAGAAGATTCCAAGGAGGGGAAGAAGAAGTGGAAATGGGGAAAATATAAGAAGACGACAACCACTACAAATCAAATAAAATATCCTAATAACCATTGCAACCATTACAACATTGATGGACACACCAAGGAAAAATGTTGGCAACTACATCCAAAGATGAACCTGAAGAACCAAAAGAAGGACAAAAAGAAAAAGAAACTTCTAGAAACAAATTCAAGCAATCAGATCGAAAGTAGCTCGATGTAGATGAAATTATTTTCTGCACATCTATGCAGAAGGAGGTGAATCTGAGTAGCCTTCATCACTAGTAAGAGAAGGAGATGACCAAGATATTCCACATCAAGATTCAGGTTAAGAAGACCAAGATAAATTCTCTATTCGATTTTGTCTCACGGGATAATATCATAGCAATGGATCTAGTTAGAAATCTTGGATTGGAGGTTCATGATCATCCTATCCCTTATCCATTGGTTTGGATAAACAAAAATCCAAAGATAAAGGTAACGAGACATTGTAATATTAAATTTGTTGTAACTGTTGATTTTATTGATGAAGTGGAATTGGATGTAGTACCCCTTGATGTATGTGGAGTAGTGTTTGGAATCCCCTACATGTATATAAGGGATGAAATATTCATGAAAATGGAAAACTAGTATCCATTGATCAATGATGGGAAGTCCTACATCATTAACACACATAAAGGCAAGTCAAATATCTCACTAGTAAGTACTAACCAAGCTAAGAAGTTGATTAGTTCTAGTAAGAAATATGTTTTTATTTTCTTAAGAGAAAATCAGTTTGATGATGAATCAATGAGAGTGAAGGAATCCATGGAAGGGTGTATTAAAGAGCGTAAAAATCAGTTGGAGGATTTTCTATAGGAATACAAGGGAGGTTTTAGGGAGCTTAAAGGGATACCACCCAAGAGTGACGTGGAGCATGAAATACAGTTATTTCCAGACTCCCCATTTCTAAATATTGGGTTGTATAGACAGTATGTTCTAGAAGTGAATGAAGTGAAGAAACAATTGCAACAATTGTTGAAGCAATGTATGATTAGACCAAGTACCTCAACGTGTGGGTCACTCAGCATAATTTTACCCAAGAAGGATGGGACTTGGAGCATGTGTATCGATTAAAGGGCCCTAAACAATATTACACTGAATAATCGATACCCTTTACCAAGAATCTATGATCTATTGGACCAGTTGCAACATGCCAAGTACTTCACTGAGTTGAATTTGAAATAAAGATATCACCATGTATGGGTCAAAGAAGAAGATACTTGGAAGGTTGCCTTCAATACAAGGAAAGGTTTGTATGAGTGGTTGGTTATGCATCTCAGTTTATGCAACACAACAACTACATTTATGAGACTAATGAATGATGTTTTATGCCCTTATCTAGATTCATTTGTTGTTGTTTATTTGGATGATATATAAGTTTATAACGCTATTTTGGAGGATCAAATCTCACATATTGTGCAGGTGTTAAAGACTCTAAAAAATCACCAACTGTTGTCCAATATCAAGAAACGTGAGTTTTCTCAACAATCTTTGGTGTATTTGGGGTATGTGATCGGTGGAGGGGAGCTCAAGCTAGATCCTACAAATATGGAGGCCATCATAAAATGTCTAGTTCCTACAAATCTCACTGAATTTAGGATTTTTTTTTGGGCAACCCAATACTTGCAAAATTCCATAGCTTCATTTTCAGTGGTAGCTGCACCACTCCACACCATAACAACTAGTGGTAATCGTTTCTAGTGGGGGAAGAATCAATAAAAGGACTTTGATGAGATGGAAATGAATATTAGTCAAGCACCAGTGATCACATTATCAAATTTTCATAATCCCTTCGAAGTGGAGACATATGCAAGTGGTTATGCCATGGGAGTAATATTGATGTAGGGAGAAAGGATCGTGTGCTATCATTCTGAAGTATTTCATGGGGAAGTTCTCAACTACCCTACCTATGTCAAGGAGCTCTATGGATTGGTACAAGTTTCCAAAAATAAAAACCATTGTTTGATGGGAAAGGAGACCTTCATCCACACAGATCACTAGCCACTACAATATTTGTAGGCCTAGAGTAAGCTACAACAAACTAGGCATTACAAGTGGATGGGTTTTTTACAACAATTTCATCTAGTCATCAAGTATAAGACTGGTAGCACAAATAAGTTAGAAGACATGATTTCAAGGCCACCCACATCCAATATTACATATTTTGAAACTATGATGCAGATGGAGCCTTTTACCCATGATGCATACAAAGAGGCATACACAGAAGATGAGTACTTCAATGAGGTATTTCAACAACTGCATGGTCAAATTCATATAGAAGAAGGCGGTGGCAAGGCTAATTATCATTTCCAGAATGGTTTACTCTACAATATTGACAAGATATATATCCCTAAAGGTGAACAACTACAACTTATTAGAAAGATTCACACCTCCAAGGTTGAAGGACATTTTGGTGTGGAGAAGACAATTTCCAATTTACAAACGTATGTGTACTAGCCCATAATATAAGAAGATGTAACACCGTATATTAGAGTATGTATAATTTGGTGTACCACCAAGCCTAGTAACATGAAGCAGGGTCTATACCATCCCTTACTTGTACCCACATGACCTTGGGAAAGTATTTCCATGGATTTTGTGGGAGGTTTACCAACAACCGGGAAGGGACATGTCTATCTATTTGTGGTAGTTGAGAAGTTTGAGAAAAATGTGCATTCTCATTCCTTGTAAAACCGTCAATGGAAAAGAAGCAACAAACATGTTCTTTGAACAAGTTTGGGTGCACTTTGGGATACCAAGGAGCATCATCTCAAATAGGGATACTTGATTTCTCAGTGCATTTTGGACTACATTGTGTTGAATTTTTATATGAGATGATATGATAGATAACATTGTATATGAGATGATGTGATGGATGTATTATTACAATGATGAGGGTTCCATATATATATATAACATATGGTGACCATCCATGAAAGGATGTGTCCCTTGGATAATAAATAACTACATATTTACTATATATATATATATTTATATATGGAAGAATGTCTTCCTGATGTTGTTCAAACATCAACACTCCCTCTCAACGAGGGAGACATTCTTAATCATGCCAAAGATTTTCTCTATAGTATACAAACTTCACTCTAGACTCATTGAATATCCATAGCACAACATGACTTCACAACCTATGCATCTAAACCATGTGGGTAGCACTCAAAATAGCTTCAACATGTCACCATCACATCCATTAAATCACAATGCATATGCACCTCATTATGTGCACCCTTGTGACTTCACAACCAATGAATCCAAGGCCTGTGGGTAGCTCTCAAATAGCTACAACATGTCACCATGATATCCATTACTTCGTAATGCATCTGTACCTCATCATGTGTACCTTTGGTATCAGTGCCAACCCTTTTTCATGTTGGATGAGATCCACCTATCTTAGTGCCAACCCTTTTTCATGCTGGATGAGAACACTAAGTGCCAACCCTTTTTCATGCTGCATGAGAACACTCAGTGTGAACCCTTTTTCATGCTGGATGAGTTCCACCTATATCAATTCCAACCCATTTTCATGCTGGATGAATTCCACCTATATCAATTCCAACCCATTTTCATGTTGGATGAGAACACTCAATGCCAACCCTTTTTCATGTTGGATGCTTTACACCTATCGCATTGCCAAAAAAATTTCATGCTAGATGACAACACTCAATGCCAGCCTTTTTTCATACTGGATGAGTTCCACCTGTCTCGGTGCTAACCCTTTTTCATGTTGGATGAGAACACTCAATGCCAACCTGTTTTCATGCCCGATGAGTTCCACCTGTCTTAGTGCCAACCCTCTTTAATGCTGGATGAGAACACTCCCTTTGAAGAGGGACCATTCCAGGCTTGTCACTAAAGTACTCAAACTTCATCCTTGACGGTGGCTTGGTCAACACGTCCACAACCTACTCCTCGGTAGTCAAGTACTGGAGCCTCACTACTCCCCTATGTGACTCTGTGACAATATTTCCATTTTCCAAAGCACACAACATCATGGTAACCACCACATCAACACTTTGACACAAGCTCCATGTGATCTCAACTACAGAGGGTTTGTCATTGATTCTTGTCTCAGATGAAGTCCTGCATGAAACTTCTGAAGCCATGCTGCTTCACAGCTTACAATACTGGTTGCTATATACTTTTCCTCTGTTGTACTAACTCTCTCTTAAATCATGCCCACTTTGAGTCTGCATGCTCCCTCTAAAGCTTAACTCCCTTTGAGGCTATATGGTCTTCAGAGTCATATTCTCCCTCTGCATGTGCTGACCTCCTCTTCTTCTTCAGTACATGGATGTGCACAACTCTATGTCTAGATATTCTTGCTTCATGTTGCTTCCTGCGACCATCATTACAGCTCCTTCTCAGAGCTATTACCTATGGCCTTCCTGGAACAAGAAACAATAACAAAAAAAAACATATCCTAGAGGAGATAAATTTATCTTGTGCACACGTGCATTATCAATATGAGTATTTACTAAATGGTAGTCATACCAACAATAATCAAGTGTTACTAGAAATAACAATGGAAATAAATATTACTACTTTGGTTACAACACATACTTAAATTGCAACAATATAAGGAAATATTAAACCTTATATGTAAACCTTTTTGGAAGCACTACTGGCTAAGGAACATACTCATCATCATGGTCTTCAACACCTGCTACATGTTCATGGTGCTTCTTCTTTCCCTTTTCATATTTAAGAGGACATTGTCTGGTATAATGTCACATCTCCTGGTAGTTGTAGCATCTGATATTTGATGCATCCTTCCTGTAAAGTGGTTTCTTAGGATTCTCCGGGCTTCCTTCTTCCCTTTCCTTTATCTTCTTTACTTGGGAAACAAGTGTTTGATTTTCATCAGCATTAATTTTCAATGATTTCGATATCAACCTGGATTCCTCTTGGGTGCATTCAGCCCATGGTTTTTTTAATTTGGGTAATTTTCTTCTAGCGCAAATCCCTTGAAAAAATGGATCCCAAGAGGAGGAAAATACATTAAGTGTAGTAGACATGAGTTCAATGTCTTCTACTAGATATCCAATGGCTTCAAACTGGTCTTTTATATGGGAAATCCTCATGAAATAGTTGGATACTATTTTTGAATTGTTCATGGTCATGATTCTGAGTTGATGTCGTAGAGTAAGCTTTCGATTGGTATTCTTACTTTTATAAATTATGGTTAGGGAATCAAACGTTTCCTTCGGAGTCTTCAGTTCTAATACATTAGGTATCAGATGATCTTTTATTGAGTCTGTTAGGATCCTCTTGGACTTGACCTCATTCTTCTTAAAAATTTCTTGGGCGTCTTCTTCTTTTGGTTCTGAAAGCATTTGCTTGATGTGATCCAATAGATCATTCTATTCTAGAATGAGAAGAACTTTGTGCTTCCATGATTTGAAGTTATCTTCTCCATCTAATCTATCTTCAACTCTCATGTTGGTTGTCATTTTTCACTAGTAGAAACCTTATCACTGAAAAACCTCAATTTCTCAAACTTCACCAAATGTCCTTGGGATAGTGCTCAACGAGTTTAACAAAGTATTGCAGTTGCAAGGTGTCACTGTAGAGATCTGCCTTCTAGTGGTTAAACTATTTTGAAGGTAACCATATTTGATACCATGTTGAATTTTTATATGAGATGATATGCTAGATAATATTTTAAATGAGATGATGTGATTGATGTATTATTACAATGATGAGTGTTCCATATATATATAACATATGGTGACCATCCATGAAAGGATGCATCCCTTGGATAATAAATAACTACATATTTATTATATATATTTATACGTTGTATTATAAATATCATGTCACACACACACACACACACACACACATATATATATGGAAGAATGTCTTCCCATTGTTGTTCAAACATCAACACATTGTGGGAAAATATGGACACTAAGTTGAAGAGGTCTAAAAAAATCCATCCACAGATATATGGGAAAATAGAAGAGTCAACAAGACTTTGGTGCAACTTTTCATGGGTTACAATCAAAAGAATCCAAAGACCTAGGATGAAAATATGATCTATATACAACACTCTTATAACAAAGAAGTCCATACTTCTACTGGTAAGTTACCTTTTGAAACTTTCTTTGGATATTTTCCACCTTCACCCTTAGATGTTGTATTTGGACATCAAAGAGGAGTGAGGGAGGACCTCACGGGAGATGCATTAAAAGCATAAAAATTTGTCAAGAAGATCAGAAAGATCCATTTGCAAGTACAAAAGACACTGAAGAAGTCACAGGAAAAGTACAAGGATATACATGACCATCATATAATATAGAGAACATTTAGAGTGGGAGACAGAGTATGGTTACAAATAAATAAGGAAAGGCTACAAGGTCTTAGTAATAAGATCAAGGCTCTATGGTATGGTCCTTTTAAGGTATTGGAAAAGGTAGGAGATAGCTCCTACAGATTTAGTCTACCCCCATACATGCACATTTACTCAGTAGTGAATGTGGAGAATTTGAAACTCTATAAGCTTTCCATGTTGGATTGGAAGGAAGAGCAGGTCCTACCTTCTATAGAGGACTTAGCACTAGACGTTCAAGTAGAGTTAGTAGAGGACATATTTTTGTAGAAGCGACCCAGACCTATAATACATGGGTAGCATCACCTTTGGAATATTGGGTTGAAAGGACAAGTTCCAGGCAAAAAAAAGTGGTACTCTAGGGAGAAGGTAGAGGAAAAATTTCCTCACCACATTCAATAAATATTTTGGGGACAAAAATCCTCCCTAAATGGGGAGTTATGATCCATATTGGATCACTACATTTTTTTTCATCTATCTCGATGCTTTAAGAGTGGAAAAAATTGGAGGAATCATCTTGCAGGGCCATTTTAGTGGTAGGTCCCAGTTTGGGGTTTGAAACCTTCTGGGACCATTTTTAGGCATCAATGACATTTTTGGGGGTTAAAACTTTCCCAACCTAGCTTGGACCCTGTGACAATATTATACACATTGAGACCTTTCCAATAGTTCAAAAATCACATCAATCAGAGCTCGTATGCAAAAGTTATGCCTCACGCAAGTTGATTTATTGTGTTGAACACCATGGTATGAGAGGATGCCACATCGAACCCCATTACTCATGCATAAGGGGCTAGCCACGTATGCAATTTAAAGAAGATTCTAGAAGGTCCAAAATCATATCATAATTGAGGGTTGAGGAAGTTTAAACCTACCCCTAGATGGCTATCAAGTTATGCCAAATATCTAGCCACTAGGAGGAGAAGGGGTTCCATTATTTTTCATTGTATCTTGTTCCATAGCCGACCAAAACATCTGAGAGTGGTATTCTATGAGCATAATAGAGGAGGATACATTATGTAACATCCATACAGGCCATAGGTCAAAGGAAACCCCATAGAGAGTGCCTCTTTCTTTACACTTGCATCATTTCTATACCAGAGAAAAGAGAGCAGAGCATCCTCACCTTCTAGCTGGGTTTTCTCCCATATTGGGTTTCCTAGGTCATATATTGTGTTTATTTGTGGATGGTGTGATTGTATTTTACTCTTCTTTGTTTTCCGCATTTTATCTATTTCATGCATAAGCAAAAAAACAATAACTAAATATTCTAGAGATCTAAAGGAAAAATAACCTTAATAGTAAATATTTTAGTATTTTATCAGATCTGGTGTGACAAACTATTCTAGTGGAATATCCATGATAGTTTACAGATCATGGAAATTATATTTACAAACAATACATCCTAATACATACAATCTTAAGCTCATTCAAAATTTCAATGAAACTGTAGAATTAAATCTTCAATGGAAAGTATATTTACAAACAATATGTAGGATTTCTATTCCAAACCACATATTAGATTATGAGTCATTCACAATACATTTACCTACAGTAGAAGTGGGTCCGCTATGAGGCCAAATTTTATCTCGACACAGAAAAACTATTAGAGAACAATCAGTATGATATTTCAAAGAGTGATCAAGTTTATCTTGATGACATTTGTCTCATTATTAGTGGAAATTTATGACCTTCAATGTCTCATAGAAAATATTAATCAAGGTCATGCCCATGCACATCATCGTATATTGTCAAGATAAATTAGTGTTTTTCAGAGAGCTATATTACTGTAAGGCCTTGGTCATGCACATCAATGATATCCTATCTTTTAATCTTTTTCATATCAGACAACTTTTCATTATAGATGATATTACAACAGTCCAAGGAGGATTGGAATGGGTCATATGACTTGACTTTGATGTCATTTTCATGCAAATATTGTAACATTGTTGAATGAGTCTTCCTACCTATGCTTGGCTTAGAGGATTTTGGATATTTCTTCTTACCGACGCACAGCTTAGAGGCTTTTGGATATCTGGATATTGTCCATGAATTAAATAAAACTGATTGATAATAACTTAATGGAATAAAAAGTAATCTAAGAGAATAATGTGCGAGGCTTTATTGTTGAATTGAGGGACGATCATTGATCATTGTTGTTGCATGCATAAGAAGAAGGATCTGGATCCTAGAAGAAGAGGAGATTGCTAAAATAATATAAGAAAATGGAAAAAATTGTGACACTTTACAATGGGGTGGAGAATATTTTTTTTTAGGTTGTATACATCATGAAAACATAATGACAAAGATGCAGAGTGAAAAAAAGAACATAAATTCCCCATTAAAACACATTTAAAAATATAAACAATTATTTTGTGCATACCTTAGTGGAATGCCTACATTGTTGGAAGAACCAATGCCACTCTCTTGTCTTGATCAATGTATTCTCTTGACAAATGAAACTATCTCCTCTCCTGATAGGATGATATAGTTGTGACCAATGTCTTCTCCTAAACAATGCAACTCTCTCCTCTCTTGATGGGTTGGTATAGTTGTGAAACAACATGCACATTTGAATTCAATTGTATTTTATTACTCCTCTAAATATTTCCACCACTCATATCCCTTTTTTTCCCTTTAGTCTCTAACTCATCAAAATACCCCCCACTAATCTTTTTTTTTCCACTCCTCTCTATGGCATAGTGAAATGTGAAATGTTACCAAATATGGCACAAATTATAGTAAATGTTTAAAGTGCACATAATTTTTTCTTGGTACTTAATTATTTGAAGTTAAAATTCCTCAACATTTTTCCTAGTACTTAATTATTTCAAGTCAAAAAGTCATGGTACTTATTTATTTCAAGTTAAAACTCATGGTACTTAATTATTTCAAGTTAAAACTCCTCGACATTTTTCCTGGTACTTAATTATTTCAAGTTAAAAACTCCTTGGAAATTTTTCCTGGTACTTAGTTATTTCAAGTTAAAACTCCTTGGAATTTTTCCTAGTACTTACTTATTTTTGTCCACTCATTGGCATGGGATGTGGTAAAAAGAAACCACATGCCACATAGTGAAACTTAAACACATGAAATAAGAACTTCTTGAAACCTTCTTGAAACACATGGAATAACCACACTCCTCTCCAAGCCAAGACCTGAAACACAACCACACTCCTCTCCATGACAATACCTGAAACATAACCACACATGACAGAAATGTAAAATGTAAAAAATTAATAGTGAAGAGGTAAATGTTAAAATTTAAGTACCCTTGTTTGGATTTGAAAAAGTATGCTCCTTAGAAATGATAAACTTACACATTCATAAATGCAAGGGAGTTGATGTTGCCAATCTCATTCATTGATTTGGAGACAACTACAAGAATATTCCATCATCTTTAACTCTTGGCCATAAGATTAGGCTTTGTAATTAAAAGGTTGATTAATCCATCGATTCCAATAGGGGGGAAACCTATTGTAAAAATTGATAATTTTTTCTTAGAAGAATAGGTAAACCTACGGTCACAATAAAATAGTTAAAAGGTGAATATTTAATAGATCCTTAATGTGGGTTCTAGTAAGGATACAAATAAATAAATGATACATTGTAGTTAGTTTAATCTCTCTCTCTCTCTCTCTCTCTCTCTCTCTCTCTCTCTCTCTCTCTATATATATATATATATATATATATATAATTTATGATTTATTTTTATTTTTATTGATCTTTTTTTTTCAATTTAATTTTAATTTATAAGAGTAGAAAAGAGATTACAGAACAATTAAATAATCATGTAATAACAACTCTTCCTTATATTCATTGTAAGAATAATAAATTGCCAAAATTGAAGGGAAAGAAACATAAAGATATTCTTCTCCCTTAAATAATTCAACACCTTAAATAATCATGCCTTAGATTTATTTGTAAGATTTCAATTGTTCTAGGGGCAGCAGGTGCACGGGGATAATCAGTCATCCTATAGGTCATACCATTGTAAAATATGCTTGGGGCCTCGGTAACATCACAAACAATGAAGCAAAATCCTTCACTCTTTTTGAAGGCATCAAGATGGCTCTATTGAATGGAATTCGAAGAATAAACATATGTGGAGATTCAATTATCCTAATAAGGACTATCATAAAAAAAAACATAGTAGGAGAAAACATTTATATGGGTGTTCTATTGAGGATCCAAACCCTTCTTCGCCAATTTGAAAGATACTCTTTGTTCCACATCAAGAGGGACACAAACATGATCGCAGAACAACAAGCTAAGGAAGGATCAAGCCTAAGAAAAGGAAAAATTAAGCTCAATGCGGAACTGAAACCCCTCCCTATTCCTTAAATTTTATAATGGTGATTAAGTTTAAAATTGGAATTAGGTTGTCTTGGGTTATTAAATTTTCCAATACCCAAGGACGACCACATAATTTCAATATTTAATACTGCGCATGTGGGCATGTTTTATCATCCTCTAGGGTGATGGGCAAGGTTCATTTCTTCATTCGTCTTTGCAATCCTAGCCAGATATCGGTTGAAGGCACCATCTCCCTTTCAGTCAAAAATCCTTGGGCTCACCTCTCTCCTTCGATAGGCATTAAGTTTTTTATTACAACAATATTTCATACAACAGTTCCCCTAGTTTATTGGTTAAGGGAAACTCTGTCATAAAAAAATTTGGAATATGCCCTTGCCTTGACATCTTTGACCGATACACTGGATCCCTCAAGAAATCTCTCGGGAATTTCACTCTTTGGCTCGAGAAACCCATTAAATTAATGTTAATATTAATTTAAATATTAAAATTAAATTAATATTAAGAAATGACTAAAATAGATCAATGCATGACCACCATAAAATAGTAAGTGGTAGGTAATTGGGTATAAAGCGGAGGAGTGGGATTGGCTTGTAGCAAAATATGAAAGGTGCATCAACCATTGGTTCAATAAATGGTTGACCCTGGGTGGTCGTTTAGTTTTGATTAAGGCGTTTTTGGAAAGCCAGCCAGTATACTGGTTGGCTTTGACAAATATTCCCATGTCTGTTTTAATTAAAATCCGTCGAATGGTATTCAATTTCCTATGGAATGGAAATAAAAAAAAAAGGCTATTCATCTCTGTAACTGATAGTTCATTGCGCGCCCGAGAGAGTTTGGGGGTTGGGGATTCAGAAACCTAGACAACTTCAACAAAGCGATGGTGGTAAATACCTTATGGAGGGCGCTGATGCATGATGGTCTTTGGCATCGTTTTCTTAAATCCAAGTATTTCATTACAAAATCAGTGGCAAATTGGTTGCATATGGCTAGGATGGAAGGAACAAGAGGATATCTGAATTGGAGATACCTTCATAAAACTATCTACATTCTTTTACACTGGTTGGCATGGCGCCCGAGCTCGGGAGAACAAGTAAAGCTTGGAAAATATTAGATCTTGGGGATGGGGGAAAAATCCATGCTGTCGAATGATCTAAGATCAATTTTAAATCAGCAAGGAATTGTTGGCACATGGGCAAATATAGGGTTCAATGCTAGAACAACGCACCAACAAAACCCTAACTACCGGCCCTTTTGGAAACACCTGCGAAGCAGATGAAGTCTCACCCGAGGTAGAGGCATGGGTGGTTGCAGAACTCAAGTGTCTACAACCTTAGATGGGACACAGATATGTGATTATAATACCTAACAAAGCACTTAGCATCGACAGTTCATCAATATTCAACCAATAACTACTGTGCAGATAGAACATAGCATTGCATTATTCACTTGGATCTGATGTATTTAAGCACTCTATCATACACATGCATGTTATATCTAGCAGATCGAGCACTAAGCACCTTCATATAGGTCAGATCTAACATTATTACACATCATTAGCACAAAGCATAAGCAGATTTATCTATCTCTATCAAAGCACTTAGCTAGAGAATGCATAAACATATCACGACAAAGTACAAAGAAAGAAAACATAGTATTTACGTGGTTCACCCCCACCCTGGATCTATGTCCACCAACTCTTCTTCTTTATTTTCTTTAGTCAATCAGTTACAAGAACAGAGCCTCAAAAACCTACTTCGCCTGGGACAAGAGATATGCACACCTCGCTAGATTCTCCTTCCTTGTGTTGCAGCACAAAGCCTTAACAATCTCTTACAATGACTTGCACTTAGCTCTGCAAGTCTCATACATTATGCACGAATCCTTACAAATATTGATCACACAGATCCCACTCTTAGCACTTAGCCAAATTTCACAACACTTGCACACTATTCCACTACTTCTTACATTTCCTAGCCTTCTATTTATACATACAAAATAGGCCTAAACATGGGTAAACCCATGGGCTGACATCCCATTCCCGTTACATATTCCCAAATCCCAGAAAGGACCCAAAAATGGGCCAAGATCCCGCGATCTCTACTTCGTCTTGCACTCCATCTTTGATAGGTTGTCGAAGTTCCAAAATAGGTCAAACTTGACCAGATCCCTCAAAACTTGGTCAAGGGCCAACAACCCCCCAAAACTCACCTGTGACTCATCCTGAGTCACTTTGATGTAGGAAGTTCTGCTTCGAATGCTTCGAGTTTGGCTCGAACTGCTTCAACTTGTTGTTGTGCTACAAGCTCTTGTTGAACAAACTCTTGAATGATTGCATCATTCACAGGTCCTTCCAAGCGTTGTTCTGTTGCGGTGCTAACCTACTCTGGTTCTGCTCCTTGGCCTTCTACCTCTGTAAACAACTGATAGGCCTTATCTTGCACAGGTTGGAGTTTCTGAGTTATCTCCATAACTCTGCTTTGGATAGTAGGGATTTTCTGCTGTGTGGTTCGCTGCTCTTGGTATCTTTTCATTCTCTCCACAATTGTCAGGGCTTTCAGCTACGCCTGTAGTTTTTCTATGTGCTGCTTCATTTTCTGGAGCTGTGACTCCAGTGACTACAACTCTGGGTTCTCGGTGAGTTTCTCATATGTATGGGCACTGCGATCAGTGAATTTATTGCATTCTAAGGTAAGGGCCTTTAGCCTTTCAAATGTGCTCCTGGCAGTTGCTTCTCTTTGGTCCTTTACTTCCTGTGGGGTCTCGGGCACAGTGCATAGTTCTAGGATTGCGATGCATTGTTGCAGCTACGGGATCACGTCTTCAATTTGCGCTACTTTCTTCGTGACTTGATCCTCTGTCTTTATTTCTACAATAGTCACAGAGCGTAATGCTATGTTGATTGCTTCCTTCACTTCAAGTTGCTTGACAAGCAACTGTTTCTTTCCTTGCTGCAGTTGTGCCTTTTCTTCATCAAACTTCGCTTGGAGAGCACTCTTTTCCTATTCGACAGCTCGACGATGTTCTACAAGTACTCCCTGTACTTGTACCAAAGCCTGGGTGGCTTGTGTTGTTTCCTCTTATGCTCGTCAAAGGCGAGCTTCGACTGTATCAGCGAGACGGTGGAGTTGAGTTGGCTCATCTCTCAGTTCCGGTGTTCCCAATGACATAGCCGCAGTGGAGACTGCACGACTCGACTGTAGTGCCTGTTGCACCCCTTGTAGCTCGACCTCAATTCTATTGTACATCTCCTCCTTCTTAGCTTCTTTCTTCTCTGCTATCTCCAATGAAGCATCATTCAGGGATGCTATGATGAAATTGAAATCATCAGAGGTGAGGACGGTATGCATCTTAGTTATAGGGGATTTTGATCTCTTCCGGGAGGAAGGTTTTGGAGGAGAAACCTTCCTTTTCTTTGAGGAGTCCTCCTTGTCTCTAGGCAGTGTTACTTCACCTTTCTTCTGTTCAGTTTCTACGCCATCTATCTCTTCGCCATCACCCCCTCGCTCTAGTGATATGGAAGAAGTATTCATCGAGGCACTACTTAAATCTTGTACTTCTTCAATCTTCTTTGTCTTGCTAGGTTTGGGTGTATCCTGCGCAACTTCTGGGTTGTCGATGTCAGATATCTCCATAGGGTCTGCTGGAATGAGGAGGTCAACAAACCATTCCTTAGTAATCTCCTCTAGTTCCTACTCTGTCAGCTTGTAATAGGACTGAAGTTGTTGCTTGTGCTCGTCAGCTCGCATTGTGATATAAATGAAATGTCTATCAATGTTGAACTTCATCAGAGGCCTGAATCAGTGTAAAGTGTTCAGCGCCATGCGAGGCTCGGACTGTATGGATATCTTCAACTGGTTGTAGTATGTATAGAAAAAAAAATTTGACTACCATTGCTTATTCATGTCACTTGAGTACCACAATGTACCGAACTTCTTGACCAATGGTTCAAATGGCTCGATGTCAGGGAAGGTTGCACCTTCTGGTATCTCCCAAGCAATGAAAGCGATCAGGATCAATAGCCAACTGAAATTAAATTTGTACCCTTGATCCTGGGATTCTCTACAGTCAAGTTATAATTGGTTCACCAGGTACTTCACCAAATTCATTTGTAGGCCCTCCGAGCACTTCCTTGCGAGGTCGACTACAAAACCAACCACTTGGGTGGGTCGGTTCTTGCGTACTAACTTCCCTACAATCATCTGACAAGCGAGGTGCACTGCTCCATTTTGAATAGAGGCTACCTTGTAGCCTCGCATTCCCTTCTCGACATCACCATAAGTGTCCTTGATCCTTTGTGTGAGAGCGCGGTCCATGGATTTTCCAGGATAAAAATCCTGTGGGTTGAGTCCTTGCATACTCAAACCCGTGATCCGATTGATCAAGGTCAGATCAACTGTGATATGATGGTTTAGCCACAAATATCCACCATGGTAACAAGACAGTGGTAGCTTGACACATGGATTCACCTCTTGGTGTCTTCTGAAGTGGGGTATTTTCATGACGTTGAGTAGGGTGGACTATGCGAGGTTATGGGTCCATGCTGGGGGAATTACCTTTGAGTTTTTCCCTTTTGTTCTATTTAGATACTTGTGTGGGGATAACATGTTGTATACTTTGCGATCTCCGAGGTTGAAGTTGCTAAACTTCAATGCTGCGATCTTATCTTGGTCTACTCGCACTGTGCATATCCCCTTCAAGAGGTACACAATGACCAAGGCGTACTCGAAATCTCTAGGTATGTTGTCACGGTTTATAGCACTACTCAAAGGTGGTATATAGGTGGGTAAGATGGTCGGGATCAGTTTAGAATTCGTTAAGTCATCCCTATGCTTAGTTCACTTCTCATCGGACGACAAGGATGGTCCTATTCCGCGAGCAGTTGATGGCGATGCTTGAACTGTTCTCGTAGATGAAGCCTATACACCTACAAATAATCCTCTCTTTGACATGACTCTTTCAGTCATCAGGTCGAGGAGCACTTCCGTCAATGATTCTTCATCTACAGTGAGCTCCTCGGACATACATGATCAGGATGGAAATTATCGGTTCAGAGGGTAACTTAGACACTGCAATAGAATATACAGACAGAGTACGATGATTACTATGCAAAAACAACTTAGTCTGCGGGCTCAAATTCTCAGTTGGAAAAAGTGTTCTCGTTGCTTGGTGCGACAGGATAAATAGGTAACTCGTTAATGGGTCACTTGCAACGGGTATGAGGCCTTCATTAACTCTTTTTGATCTGTTATGGCACGGTCCAACGGTCTGGTGGCGAACCATAAATTCCTTTCTACCCGTTCGGAGCGTCGCTCGAATGGTTATAGTGTCCCCAGTGGCTATATTGCTTCGCCATGGCGAAGTACCATGTGTTGTTGTTCTGATATCCCGACGAAGCTCCAATTTTGCAAATTTTCCTTCTGTGAGGTTTCCTTTAGAGCCTTCTGCAACTTATCGATCTTGGCTCTTTTCTTAATTATCTTTCTAGCCTTCTTCCCAGTGAGCTTCATCTCAGTATTCCTTTTTCCATTCTGATTTTTGTCTTCTTTTGACATAGTCACTTCACGTTGTTGAGATTCTTCTGTAGGGTTCCAGGATAATGCTTCTTCTTTGTCTGGGATAGGTACTTCAATATTTTTTGGATCCTCTAGTATTCTTGCAACTTCGACATCTGGGTCTCTAGTGTTAAATAGCTTTGATCTGTTCTCTTGTTCTTCAATCAAGTGTGGAATCCTTCTAGTCATGAAATATTTTAACTCTTGTTTCTTATGTTCTAAAACTTCTTGTTCTTCCTTTTGTTTGGCTTGATCTCTGTCAATCCAAGGTTTTCCTAGTAACATGGTAAATGGGGCGTTGTTCTTGGTAAATTTAATAATCTCAAAGTCTTCTTTTGTCGAAGTTCCATTAACAGTCATAGGTATCTGAGCAAGCCTTCCACATAGGTTTATCAACTTTCCTATGAATAACCCTATTCCTCCTAATGAAGGGATCATAGCAGGCTTCCCTATAGCTTCCCAAGTTCTATCTGTCATGATATTCACCTGTTTTTCCTTATCTAGAACACAGTCAATGTTGAAGTCTCGTATTCTTGCTTCAATGCATTCTTTTTCCTTGAAGATCTCTGATAATCTAACATGTCGGTGGTCATTCAGGGTTTCTTTCATTTGTAGAATTACTTTCTCTGATTCTTTCTGGGGTTCTGATATTTATGGATCTGCCTTAGGGTTTTCTTGATTCAGATTCATTCCTTCCAGCTTAGCCATCATTCTAGGGCAATCCAACACTTCATGGTCCATAGCTTTACAACAAAGACAACTAGGTCTTTTCCCAGGGAATTCCTTAGCAAGATGTCCTGGTCTTCTGCAACTGTAATAGAGGTTTAATCCTCTCTTTCGTTTAAGTGATCCCCAACCTTTCCTGTACTATGCGCTAGGCTCATAGGAGCTAACCTGCAAAAAATTCTTTCTAAGATCCTGCATCCATTTATTATTCCAAACATTCTTTCTATGCATAGGTATAACATATCTTTCACTATTCATATCAGATCTACTCATATCAAACCTTCTTTCATATATTAGTGCCCTAGTTTTCAAGCTAGGACAAATCTTATCAAACATACCTAAATCCATACTTTAGAAACAAAATTTTCCACTTATCTTACTTCTACAGAGCACAAAGCTTCCATATCTGAGACTTTTCACTATTATTACCTTTATCAGAGCACAAAGCGTTTAGATCTTACCTCTTTTCTTCAGATTAGACTTCTTTTCTTTAGCATAGAGCTTCACAAATCAGGTAGAGTATTGCGCACTAGAGCGACAGATCTACACACCGAGATTTCACAAATTCAGGTCGGATCTTTGCACAAAGCTTCTTCTTTCTCAGTTCCCAACAATCATAGTTTCGGTCCCGGCAATGGAACCATTTGTTGGCACAGGGGCAGACCCAGGGTTCAATGCTATAGATGTGCACCAACAAAACCCTAACTACCGACCCTTTCAACATTACCAGCGAAGAAGATGAAGTCTCACCCGAGGTAGAGGCAGGGGTGGTTGCAGGACTCAAGTGTCTACAACCTTAGTTGGGACACAGATCTGTGATTATAATACCTAACAGAGCACTTAGCATCAACAATTCATAAATATTCAACCAATAACTACTACGCGGATAGAATAGAGCATCACATCATTCACTCAGATCTGATGTGTTTAAGAACTCTATCATACACATGCAGGTTATATCTAGCAGATCGAGCACTAAGCACCTTCATATAGGTCAGATCTAACATTCTTACACATCATTAGCACAAAGCATAAGCATATTTGTCTATCTCTATCAAAGAATTTATCTAGAGAATGCATAAACATATCATGACAAAGCACAAAGCAAGAAAACACAGTATTTACGTGGTTCACCCCCACCCTGGGGCTACATCCACCAACTCTTCTTCTTTATTGTCTTCAGTCAATCGGTTACAAGCACAGAGCCTCAAAACCCTACTTCGCCTGGGACGGGAGATATGCGCACCTCGCTAGATTCTCCTTCCTTGCATTGTAACACAAAGCCTTCAGAGTCTCTTACAATGACTTTCACTTAGCTCTACAAGTCTCATACAGTATGCACGAAGCCTTACAAATATTGATCACACAGATCCCACTCTTAGGACTTAGCCAACTTGCACAACACTTACACACTATTCCACTACTTCTTACATTGCCTAGTCTTCTATTTATACATACAAAATAGGCCTAAACATGGGTAAACCCATGGGCCGACATCCCATTCCCATTACATATTCCCAAATCCCAAAAAGGACCCAAAAAGGGGTCGATATCTCGTGATCTATGCTTCGTCTTGCGCTTCATCTTCGACGGGTTGTCGAAGTCCCAACATAGGTCAAACTTGACCAAATCCCTCAAAACTTGGTGAAGGGCCAACGAGAATCCATTATTTAAATCAGGTGAGCAGAGAACCCAAGTTGGGAGCGATGGGGAAAAATTAGATTACTTGTAATTACTTGGGTATTGAGGGACCATTAGCTATAGAATGGAAGAATTATAGGGATCTAATTATAAATCTGGGTGTGCAACTGAGGAGGAAACCCGACACACTCTTGTGGACGAGCGAAGATAAATCAAGGAGGATTTCAGTTTAAAAAATTTATGAGGCGATTGAAAATAAAAAGAAAAACAAAGAGATAGGTGGATGGAGAAAAGCACTCTGGTCCTGGGAAGTCCCATTGAAACTCAAATTATTCAACTAGTTGATGATTGAGAATAAGCTTTTAACCGGGGAAATATTGCAGCAAACAGGGTTTGTAGGACCGAGCTGGTGCATACTATGCAAGAAGAATTGAGAGTCCATCTTTCATCTATTTGCAAATTGTCACTTCACTTGTTCTGTGTGGGAAAGAATTATTCTAAAACTAAACATTTTGAGGGCCTGGACGAGATATTCCATGAAAGAGAGGTTCAAAAAATGGAGATTATTGTACTAAGATTATCTCACTCTTCCTTTTCATATTTGTTGGTATATTTGGAAAGAGCGAAATCTAGCAATTTTCAAAAATAGTGAGTCATCTGTACAGAAAGTCATGATCTTGCCTATATTATTACATTGGACGGATTCAAGGTCTCCAAGTAAACAAAAGAAAGTTAGAAAAAGGGCTTTGTGCATGGTGAAGGAAGGACCATTTGGTTGGTTTGATGGAGCGACAGTGGCCTCAGGAAATTGTTGTGGAGTGGGGGGAGTGCTAAAGATTTGTGAACACAAAATCTTTCATTGGCTAATTAACTGTGGGCCTGGAACAAATAATAGAGCTGATTTGATGGGAGCTTGGGCTCTATTAACCTTGGCGGCTCGTTTTGTCATCTTAAAGCTTTCCGTTATGGTGAATTCTAAGATAATCATAGACTGGTTGAGAAGGAAGGGTAGCCTTCAATTGATAGCACTGGATTGTTGGAAGGAAAGAGTATCAGATCTTTTAAAATCCTTCCAAAATATTTCTTTCGAGCACATCTATAGGGAAGATAACACTGAGGCTGATAGGCTATCAAAATTGGCTTTGATAAAGGCTCCAGGAACCATTGAATACTTCCAGTTAGAAGGTGGCCATGAAGGGCCACACATGTTTTTAAATTTATATTAGAGCTCTCTAGTATTATGGAAATAGTAGGATCTGCTACTAGTATATCTCAGAAGTGGGTCTTTATGCTAGGGGACTTGTTGTTTTTTGATGACAATTATGTTGTGACAAGACTCTTTCTGGAGGCGGGGAGCAGTCTATATTGTCCTGATGAAAGTAATGTTGTGACAAGACTCTTGCTGGAGGCGAGGAGCACTCTATATTATCCTGATGAAAGTAATGTTGTGACTGATTTTGTTTGGGGCTGGGAACAATTTTTCTTCTATGTGAAAGGGATGGCCGCTTTCTCTTTTATTTTACATTGTGGAAGTCGTATGGTGAAAGTACTGTTGTGACATTTTTTGTATGGGGCTGGGAATTGTCCATCTATGTGAAAGGGATGGCCAGTTATCTTCTATGTTTACGTTGTGGGAGGATGTCAGGAAGTTATGCAACATAGGCCTGTTATGACTCCTTTCGTATTTCCTCTATTTATATATCTATATAATATAAAATGTCATTTTCTTATGGAAAAAAAGGTATTTGGTCTTCCATAAAATCTAATCAGCAAAACTAAAATAAAGTAAATAGTATTCACTCACATCTTAAAAACAATGGAAAAACATCTATACGACTCCAACTCAAATGGGATTCTATGTAAGAAGCTAATTTTAATCATTCTTGTTAATCATTATTCACTTAAAATATTTAAAAACATGCCAAAGCACCTAATACGATACAAGGGATAAATGGGATTCAACTTAAAATTAAGTTTAGTTATTTTTGTTCATTAGAAAAATACTTAAAAGAATGCTTAACCCATGAATAAAATTCAATGTAAACAACTAATTAGTTTAATCATTCTTACTAATCATCATGAAGAAATATTAGAAACACCACTTGAACTACTAATCTATAAGTAAGAGTTTAAAATGACATCTAAACTAATGGAAATAGTATTGCGTAGCATCATCCTCAAGTCTAACAAATTGTAGTATACAATCTATTATCAAGAATAGAGCATTATATAATTTGTCATCTATTATAGTACTTTCTAGGTGGAAAAATTTGAGGAATTGGCTAGCATGGCCCATTTTAGTGGCAGGTCCTAGCTTAGAGATTTGGGGTTTAGAACTTTCTAGAGCCACTTTGAGGCATCAAACAACATTTTTTGGGGTCAAAACTTTGCAAGCATAGTATCGATCCCATTTACGTTATTATGCACATTGGTTCCTTCCCAACGGTGTGAAAATCAACTTAATCAAAGTTCTTATGTGGAAGTTATGCCTCATGCAAGTTGACCACCATGGTATGAGTGGATGCAACATCAACCACCATTACTCACTCATGTGGGGCTAGTTACATGTGTCCTTTCAAGAAGATTCTATAAGGTTCAAAACATCATCACTAATTTAGGGTTAAGGGTGCAAAATCCCTAACCCTAGATGGCTATTGAGTTATGTTAAATATCGGGCTACTAGGAGGAGAAAGGGTTCCATTCTTTAGCATTGTAGTCATTCCATAGTTGAGTATATCATTTAGGAATGGATTTGAGAGTATAATAGAGGAGGAAAATGTTTTGTAGCAGCCATTCAGGGCACAATGTCAAAGGAAACTCCATAGTGAGCGCCTCTTTCTTTGTATTTGCATTTTATAATTGAAGAAAAGAGAGAAGAGCATAAGCCTCATATTCTAGCTAGATTTTCTCCCATGTCAGTTTTCCTAATATCCATCTTGTTTTCATTTGTGTGGATGGTGTGTTTGTTTTCCTATTCTTTCATTTTCGCATTCAATTCTTTTTCATAATCAGAGCAATAAGATAGTGATAATAAATATGAGATCTAAGGAAATAAACCCATGTTAATAAACAATTTTAGTATAATACAAGATCTATTGTGACGAACTGTTCCAATGGAATATCCACAGTAGTTTACATATCACTCTAGTATTGTTTTCCTATTGGTCAAGTCTAACAAACCACAAGTGGATATATGAAGATGGTAAGATGAGTCTCTTGATAAGGTTTGGATTTGTATATATGGGAGAGATTTTAAACCAATGTTTGGTGTTCACTCTAGAGGTGACTGATGGTGAGATATTAAAAGTGAGGGGAGAAATGAGTAGAGTTTGATTGTATCGATGACACGTGCTACCTAGAGAATATTTTATAATATTTTTTATTCCACTTCCATTAAAGAGAGGATGAAAGAAGGGAGTCACTAGTACAAAATGACTAATTCATGACTACATGATCATAAAAGTTAGTCACAACATTTTTTATAATGTAAATACCAACAAATTTGATCAATTTTTGATGTATTTTAAGTGACATAGCCAAAAATTACTAACATAAATTACTAATATAGATTAGGGATAAATATATATGACTAATCAATAACTATGTGAAGATAAATTAGTAGTATATTTTACTTATATGTAATTGAGTTCTAGTCATTGTAGTCATTTTAGTGTGTTTTATCATGTTAATTAGTTGTATTTTTCATGTTGAATTCTTTTTAGAGTCCTCCTCTTTCCATTTCACTTGTTCTTTGTTTGATGTTTCTTTTGGGAATCTACCTTCTTGCCTTTCCACTTATCATGGCACTCCCAAGTTTTTGGTAAATGGATTAAGGATGAATTATCATTTCCTTGATGCCACTTGTGTTAAAGAAGGATGTTGGAATATATTATCTCCAAATTCATTCAGTCTTTTCACCTATTTCTTGTGCACAGGCGGGGTACAACTTGTCAATTTGGGCTAATCCAAGTTCATCCTAGAAAAATTCCTCATGGTTGGGTTGGGCGTTTTCCTTCTTTCCATTTTGGTTGTTCTTTTCTTGAAGTTTCTTTTGGGCATCTCCCTAATTCTTTCCTTGCAACTTTATATGTTAATCACAACCCCGAGTTTTTAGTGCATGGAAGGATGATGTCATTGACTTGTTTCCTTCATGCCCAACAATATTAATGCTAGTTCAAAAGGCCCTTCAAGAGTCCAATTCCAAATGTCAAAACCCAATGATGTCCAACACTACCACATATGTCTTCACATCTCAATTTTAATTGTGACCACCCTAGTAAACAATGTAACAATACCCCAAATCCAAACAACAGTCTGACCCAACTTACCTAACAACAAAATCCCATCACATAATTGATATATAATCAACCCACTTACACTATAATCCTCCATCCAAGTAGAGATAAAACTCTCACTACAATAGCAAATTCTCAATTGTGTGATGAGTGCATAATATAACATTGTACATAATATATATATATATACACACACACACACACACACACACTTTATGCTAGGTTAAGCTTTAAGTAGTTGTCTACTTTAAAATATCTATTGAAACTATTTATGTAGTATTGTTGTTTTATTTTTGTGTGTTTTCTCCATTTTTCCTTTTTATAGAATTATTGTACATGAATTTTCAATACATTTTATCCATTGGGCATCTTTATTCTTCTACCTTCCATTCACCAAACAATTCCCTACCCTCCAAATTTGTGGAGCATGATCTTGTTTCAATGAGGAGTATATCATAAGAGGCTCTATTTGTACTCTTAGACAACTTGTTATCAAAAGTTCTTATACTTCTAGATTTGGTTCATCTATTTTTTAATATACTAGGTCTTCATTATTCACATCCATCAATAAATATTGGATTATGAGTATTTGAAAGAGGTAGAGCATCATTTTGTAACCATATACTTGGTCTCCATTATTCACGAAGGTGTTTAAATTTAGTCCTAAATATTTATGGTATTGGGTTATCTCTAACAACTTGCCTTGGAAGTTGATTTGTAGTTGTCTAGTATCTATTTTGCAGCAGAATAATGCTTTCCACCCTTCTTTTAGTGTTTTCCTCATGCATGTGCTCACCTTAGTTTCATTAAAGCTAGTCCTAAATATTTATAGTTTTGGATATTTCTAGTGATTTTCCTTGGACCTTGATTTGTGGTTGTTTTGTTCTTTTTTAGTGAGAAAGACTACTATCTTAGTTTTGCTTGTGTTCATAATGATCCCAACTTTCACACAAAAGGACTCTAAGGCTTCTAGGTAACCTTTTTGCATAATATCCTAATTGTTAGTGCTACATCATCTACATACAACAAGATCTCTATGATAATCCTAAGACTAACATTGTGGGTGATAATTTTTATAAACGTTGTTTAACTATTCTACAAAATGGTTTTTTTTTAGCCAACAACATTTTTATGTACCTTGATTTTGCCCACTGGTGGCTGCCGGTATGCCCGCATGTTCTTTTTTAACATTATTTTTGCGGTAGTTGAATAAAATGGACGAAAAAAAAAGAGAACGTATAAAAACGGGAGAGTTGAACGACCTGTCAAAAATATCGAGAAAAGCACTGTCAATGTAACACAAACTGCATCCGTGCTTTGGCATGGAAGAAAAACATTTTTCGGAATAGCATTTGCCTATGAATTTATAAACAAATTTAAAGGTTTAAGGCATTTCGAGAATCGAACTCGCGGCCTCTCACACCCAAAGAAAAATTCATATCAATTCTAATAAATATTTTCAACTACTTATTCAAGGAATTGTCTATGGATCTACAGGTTTCTAAAATTTAAATTGGGTATTAATAATATCTTGAGAAATAGATGTCATTAGGTCTATTACCGCGAGAATAGAAGCGACGACAGCGAGGATTGAATAACAATCAGATTATTACACATTACACACGGAACTGCAATACTGGTGCATAAGATCAACAATGAATGAAAATAACAGTGAAGATAGTACGGTCGAATATCGAAATGGTGAGAAAATTTTACATCAAGCTGGTTTGCCCGAGTGGTTAAGGGGGAAGACTTAAGATCTTCTGCACAAAAGTGCGCGTGGGTTCGAACCCCACAGCCAGCATATATTAAAAGTTTCTCTCGTTGTTTAAATTGAGCCTTCTCCACGTGTTGTATGTACATAACCTTTTTAGCTTTCACCTAAAGGGTATGGATTCACCAATGCATGTCAACCCTTTCATGCGTTATCAAATTTCCCATTAGTTTTAATCAT